>JALRMM010000102.1:0-100594 GCA_026122155.1 Zymoseptoria crescenta | reverse complement strand
GCTTACACGGGCATGTCTTAGCGGGATTTCGCGCTAACACGATTTTCGGAAATCGGGAAATGCGGAATTCGACCGGTTGGCCACTCTGGAGCTTCGTCCAAAGCAGGATAAACCAACGGCTACACCTGCTCGAAGTGGTCAACGCTCGGACCGCTCTCAGAGGAACGATCGACATGGCTCTCGCTCCCAACATGATAGCGACATTGCGTGTACGAGAGACCTCACTTGGAGATCTTTGCGCGGAACGAGGAGAGTGTAGAAGGCTATGGCGCGCGGGACCGCTGCCGAGAGTCTGACTTCATTAGTATCAACAGCTAGGTCGACCGATTCATAAAGAATGAGTCCACAGCCGTCACCACACCTCTTCACGCACGGCACACCGCACTCTCCTCCCCGACCATCACCAAAAGCTACCTCGAAAACCATGGAAGCTCCCCCCTTCTACTCCTCCCAAAGCGCCGAGAACGCAACCGCCTTCGTCAACGGCAAAATCTACACCATCGACGAAACCAACCCCTGGGCCTCGGCCTTCATCGTCTCCCCCTCCGGCAAATTCGAAGCCGTCGGCACGAATGAAGAAATCAAAGCCCTCGCAAAGAAGAGGAACCTCGTCCAATACCAGCTCCAGGACACATTCATCATGCCCGGCATCCACGACGCCCACACCCACCTCCTCGCCGCCGGCCGCCAACGTCTGGGGGAAGCCCACGTGGGCTGGGACAGTACGGACACCACCCTCGCGGACAACGTGCACACGGCGGCGTGCGCGTGCGCGTACGCTAATGTGATGGGGAACTGGACGTTGGGGAATTTCTACCAGGCGAGCAAATTCGCCGATGGGATCCCCGATCGGAGGTATCTCGACGAGAGGTATCCCGACACGCCGGTGCTGGTGAGGGAGATTTCGTGTCATCGGGTGCTGGTCAACACCGCTGGATTGCGGGAGTTGGGGATCACCGAGGATGTGGAGGATCCGCCGGGAGGGTCGTACTGTCGTCGGGCGGACGGCACACTGACCGGGGAGATTATCGAGGCGGCGACGGCGGCGGTGTGGAGGAGTCTACCGCGGACGCCGTTGAGTTATGCGAAGACGGTGATTGAGTTCGCGGTGGCGGAGTGTCATCGGTATGGGATCACGTCGGTGCAGGAGGCGTCTGCGACGTCGACGTATTTGCACGCGGTGAGGGAACTGGAGGAGGAGAATCGGCTGCCGTTGGATATCTGTACGCATATTGTGTGTGCGCCTGGGGCGTCGACGGGGGAGAGGGAGGACAGTTTGAGGGCGTTGCTGGAGGTGGCGGATGCGTTTGAGAGTCGGCATGTGCATACTGGGTTTGTCAAGTTTTGGCTCGACGGCGCTCCGATGCCGCCGCATCCTACCCATTGCGGGCTGACTGATGAGGGGAAGCCGGATGCTGAGCGGGTGCTGGTGGAGTATGAGAAGTTGGTCGACCATCTGGTGCGATATGATGCTAGAGGCATGACGTGCAAGATCCATGTCGCAGGCGAAGGGAGCAAGCAGAACCCGAACGGACCTAAGCATGAACTGGCGCATTGCAATGCTGTTCACCCAGGTAATTTGACGTCGTCAGAGAGGTGGTGAATCCTTCCCAAGCTGACATGTTCAACAGACGACATCCCGCGAATCGCCCGTCTAGGACTCACCGCCGAGATGTCTCCCGCCATGTGGCACTACCCTCTCGTACAAGCCGTACCCCATCTACTGCGCTGGCCTTTCAACGACATCCTCGCCACGGGCGCACACATGACCATCGGCTCCGACTGGATCCTGACCGCGAACCCGAGCCTGTTCGATGCGCTGGCACATCTCGTGGAGAGACTCGAGGTGCCCGATTTACCGGCGAGAGGGGGAATGAGTAAGAAGCAGATTGCTGCCGCGCGGCTCTGCAAGATGATCACGCTGGGAGGTGCGGAGGCGGTGGGGAGGAGTCATGTTCTGGGGAGTATTGAGGTTGGGAAGACGGCGAATTTCATTGCTGTTGATCGGGACTTGAGCGAGGGGGAGTTTGCGGGAGCGACGGTGTTGAAGACTTGGTTTGAGGGACGGCGGGTTTATAGTTCGGTTTCTGGGCAGGTTGGGTTGTAGTGGCAAGGGATCATGAATGACGAGACATCATCGACAATGTCTGGCCTCAGGACAAGAGATTGGAGTTCTAAGTGATCGGTGCTGGGATGTGTTCCAGGAACATGCATCTGACGACAGACAGGTCAAGATGGCGGTGAGCACTCTCGAGGCAGACGTGACGATGGACGGCCTTGGATGTATTCAAAAGGGATCCAACCATTGTCGGTCAAATCCAAGCAAACTCCCAATCAATATGTCCTTTGAGATCTGTCGTAATTGATGAAGAAGAAGCAAAGAAGAGTCAGACAGCGATCTTCACTGCAGATCCGGGCGGTCCCTCGGTGTGGTGGGGGCGAAAGCGGCGGAGAAGGAACCCCGTCGATATTCACAGCCTAACTTTTCGGTATCCACAGCCTAAGGAGGTTACGTGCTCGGGACTCGTATTCACGTGTGTCGCGTTCCTTACCTGTTTTTGCAGTAATATTCGACTCGTTTTCGTCGCTATCCCGTGCTATCGTCGTTGTCGTCGTCGTAGTATACTATACCTCCTCTTGTCTCTACCGTATCTAGCTCTATTACTACCGCCGTAGCTACCGCCGCGCCGCCGTCCACCTACGAGTAGGCGCTTCTTAATAAGGATAATAAGGACGAGGACGATAGTAAGATGCTACTAGAGAAGTTCGATATACTAGAGCCGTAGGAGAAAGAGGAGGTTTTAAAGGAACGTAAGGAGTAGTTAAGAAGGCATAAGGAGCGCGAGCGCGTAGATAATGCCTACAAAACTCTTAGTTAGCTGCCGCGTAATAATATTAGAGATAGAGTTAATAGCGATAGAGCGGCTAATAGTAGAAGTAATAGCTATAGAGCGGCTAATAATATTATAGTAATAGACAACTCCGCCGGTAGACGAGAAGTTAATGCAGTAGTAAGGGTTTTTAAAGGGCAAAACCAGCCTAATATAGCTCGTTTTAACTTAAATACGATTCCTATACTAGATACTCGGCTACTATTCCCTTTATAATAAGCCGCTAAGGACTATCTCTATAACTATACTAAGGAGATAGGGTAGGAGGCTAGCAAACCCAAGGGACCGGATCTTAAGCATAGCAATATCGTATCGCAACGCTAGATCTACTCGAAGGGCTAAAGCGACGCTAATATAGTAGCGAGGAGGTAGAAGCTAGATGCCGCTAGTATAGACGTATATCGCTAGAAGAAGTCGAAGAAGATAGGTTACACTATATTAATAGTTGTATCTATAGTTAACAAGGACTTACTATCGACTTCGAGGTAGAAGATTAACCTCGGAAGGAGGCCTATCTATAATTATCCCTTAGCCGATATTATTAGATTACCTCTATATTGTTACCGTACTCGTAGTAAGGAGGTCGTAGAGTTTCTTACGAACGTACGTAAGGCTAGCCTATCTACGAAGGAAGTAAGATATTAGTATAAGCGTTAGTTTTGTATAGCGGATAGCAAGGTTAACGAGGTTATCCATACTAACATATATAACATCTAGCGTAACGTACGAAGTGTTTAGCTCGAGACAATAAATCCAATAGAGCGAGTAATATAGTAGCTTAAGGACGAAGGATTTTAGCACTACCCCTTAAAGAACGAGGCTACGAACGCACTCGACGTACTAGTATTTACGTATCCGGAGATACTAGCGATATAGAAGAAGAATAATAACGTGCTGCTCGTAGACTGCACCTATAAGGTTATTAAATATAGTATACTATTACTCGCTATTGTCGCTTGCACTCGTACCGGCATCTACCTTCCTATACTTTATATATTTATACCGAGCGAGAGCGAAGACGGATATCTATAGGTATAGTAGTAGATTAAGCGTTATATAGACGAGAACGGTATTAACGAGCTATTAATAGTCGTTTACGACCGTAATAAGGCTCTAATAAAGGCCTTTAAGGCGGTATTCCCCTATATGCCGCATTATCTATATATATAGCATATAAACACCGCTATTAAGAACTACGCTAATATAAAGTTTAGCAAAGTTACTATACTACTACCCCCTAGAAGCAACAATAAGGCGATAACTGTACGTAAGAAG
This sequence comes from Zymoseptoria crescenta, assembly GCA_026122155.1. Lineage (NCBI taxonomy): Eukaryota > Fungi > Ascomycota > Dothideomycetes > Mycosphaerellales > Mycosphaerellaceae > Zymoseptoria > Zymoseptoria crescenta. The sequence continues at coordinate 96,428 of JALRMM010000102.1, read as the reverse complement.
GTAACTAAGAAGTGGATTAAAGGATATAAGGCGTGTATTCGAGCTAGTACTCTATAAGCCTTCTATAAGGCGTATATTATATATAAGGCTAGATCCGAAGAGGACATTGTCGACCCCTTTACTAACGAGCGCACGCTACTAACTCTAGCTAATAAGGCGGCATAGCTCTACCTCTATAACGTATATCTCGTCTATAAATAGTAGCCGTTTAAGAAGTAGTACGTAAGGGTATAGACGAAAGGATATTGTAACTACGGTATTATAACTACTTTACCGTACGAGGGCTCGTATAGTAGATTAAAGGTATAGCTCCGCTCTACTCGGAAGGATCTATTCGGCTTCTTTAACACTATAGAGCCCTACTACGAGCATTAGCTTAACCGCTATCGTTACTTACTTATAACTGTATAGTAGTTGTCGACCGACCTCTTTAGAAGGAGCCCCTTCTAGCGGAGGGTAAGGATAGTAGTCTATAAGGACGCCCTAAAGCTAGTAAATAAGCAGATCCTTAAATATAAGTAACACCGTAAGATAAAGCCTAAGGAAGTGCCGTTATGCACTAGTAAACACCGCTAGTAGACTAGCACGCTATACTCTTATAAGATTAGCGTATATGTTAATAGTAGCCTATTCGGTATAGTCGTTAAGCTAACGTATATTAAATTCGATCTAGCCTAGCTACTTCTAAATAGTTAGCTATCGCTAGAGTAAGTAGTCCTTTATAATCCTATTATGCATACTAACAAGCGGAAGGTAGCATAGTTGCAACACGCTATTAGTAGTAATAAATATAAGTTAATAGGCCCTAAACGACTTATATAATAAGCCGACCGAGAGGTAATATTAATGCTTAGTCTACCGTAGACGTCTATTAACCGCTGTAACGAGGAGCCTAGTAATCCTTTATTATAACTACCTTAGCCGACTACCTCGTAACGACTCGGCTATAGATATATAATACGCTATAATCCTTAGAAACGCCTCTACTACTACGTTAAGACCGGTATATAATACATCGAGTACTACTATAGCGGTAGACTATATAATAATAAGCTAGTGCCGGTGCTAGATAAAGAACTCCTCGCTTAACGCGTAGCGGTAATAGTAAGGGTAGGCCTAGTAGTATTATTATAGCTATAATACTATAAACAACGTCCTTAACTATAATACTATTAATAGTAGGGCTTATAGATAATGCTACCGCTATCCGGATAACACCGCTTCTAGCCTTAATACTACCCCTCCGGCTAATACTACTACCCTCCGCCGTCTATATAGCAATAGTAGCAGCAGCTATTTAACAATAGGTATAATTACTACTACCCTTACTAAGATCCGTAGTAGAACCGTTCTTAATAGCCTAGCTAGTAATAGCTAGAACCGCCTAACTAATACACGCCGTAGAGCCTTTATCTACGCGCCTACTAACGCATAAACTAGCGGCCTTAGTTATTAAAACTAAAGGAGTTTCTAGTGCTCTTATTAGCTAGTTCGAAATTACTAAAGATACTAGTAATCGACGTATTTTACTACGAGAGTAGTCGATTGCGCGAGTAAGAGATCTACGCGGTCGTAATAAGGACTTTCTAGCCTCGCTTTTGCTTCTACTACCTCTACTACCTATAGCATACTATATATAGACATATAAATCTTACGAGCTTACTCTTACGATATAACACTACACTCTATACACTATTTAATTGCGCTTACCCTATGTAGTTGTGTTAATATTAAGATAGAGGGCAAAGTGAGGATCTTGGCCAAATTCGAGTCTGGCACGTAACCTCCTCAGGCTGTGAATACCGAAAAGTTAGGCTGTGAATATCGACGGGGGAGAAGGAAGGGCTGGTCTGTGGTCCCTCCAAATATTCTCGTCTCAATTCGTGGAGGAATCCATTGCCTCACGACTTCTCACATTTCATCTGCTTCCACTCTTCGTCAACCACATCCATTACACCGCACCACCACAACATGCTCGCCGCCGTCAACTGCTCCTCCTCATAACGCCGAGTTAACATGCAGCTGTACAACGGAAGCGAACTGGCCAACTTCAAGACCTCCGACGACTCCTACTAGACCGCTCGCTCGAAGAAAGAAGACGAACAATCACAACGCAAATCACTCCAACCCGCCATTGTTCCTCGAGGAACACACACACACAACTTCAGCATCAAACGCTTCCATCAGTGTACGTTTCAGCTACCGTTCTCATACTCCCATGCACTATCGTCACTCATTGGATTGACTTGAGTAACTTTTGGGCGGCTCCACTAACACTGCCTTGTCCCTGTAGAGCTTCCATAACACCTCAACAACCTCTCCTCGTTGACCGCGGATTCGACGACCACCTTCGAGACCACCATCATGCACATCACCAAGAAGCTGGCCGCTGCCCACGAAAAGGGCGATGCTACCTACTCCTTCGAATACTTCCCACCAAAGACCGCCCAGGGCGTGCAGAACTTGTACGATCGCATGGACATGATGCATGGCTTCGGACCGGCTTTCATCGACATCACCTGGGGCGCCGGTGGACGACATTCCTCCTTGACCTGCGAAATGGTCAAGGTGGCTCAATCTGCGTACGGCCTGGAAACCTGCATGCATCTCACGTGCACGGACATGGAGCTCAGCAAGGTCGACGATGCCTTGAAGGAGGCGTACAACGCCGGCTGCACGAACATTCTGGCCTTGAGAGGAGATCCTCCTCGTGAGCAAGAGAAGTGGGTCGAGACTGAAGGTGGATTCCGCTACGCCAGGGATTTGATCAAGTACATCAAGAAAAAGTACGGAGACCACTTTGATATCGGTATTGCTGGATACCCGGAAGGTCCGGATGAGACGACAACCGCGGACGAACACATTGTATACTTGAAGGAAAAGGTCGACGCTGGAGGTACCTTTATCGTGGCGCAGATGTGCTACGATGCGGAGCTGTTCATCGACTGGGTCAAGAAGTGCCGCGATGCTGGGATTCCGGAGTCCGTTCCGATCATCCCTGGTATCATGCCGATTTCCACCCACGCCGCGTTCCTCCGTCGTGCCAATTGGAGTGGTGCGAGGATTCCACCAGCGTGGCACGAGGCATTGGAGCCGATCAAGAATGACGACAGCGCCGTTCGTGAGGTCGGTCGCGATTTGATTGTCGAGTTCTGTCAAAAGTTGATGGCAGCTGGAATCATGCATCTGCATTTCTACACCATGAATTTGGCGGCCGCCGTGAGGATGGTGCTGGAGAAGCTTGACCTCACCCCGTCGGCTGAGAGTCCGCATCCCGACATCAAGCCTTTGCCGTGGCGTCAATCTCTCGGACTCAACCGACGAGACGAGAATGTGCGACCCATCTTCTGGCGGAACCGAAACCGAGCATACGTTGCACGCACACAGGACTGGGACGAATTCCCGAACGGACGCTGGGGAGACAGCAGATCGCCTGCATTTGGCAGTTTGGATGAGTACGGCATCGGTTTGAAGGGCACGAACGAGCACAATCGCAAGCTTTGGGGTGAACCTCAGACCATTGATGACGTGTCGAAGCTCTTTGTCAAATACATGAGCGGCAAGGTCGAGACTCTTCCATGGTCCGAAGCACCCATCAACGACGAGGCGAATGTCCTTGTCAAGGATCTCATCGAGCTGAACAATCGCGGTCTCCTGACCATCAACTCCCAGCCCGCGGTCGATGGAGTCAAGTCTTCCCACCCTGTCTACGGCTGGGGTCCGCGCAACGGATACGTCTACCAGAAGCAGTATCTCGAAGTTCTGGTCGCGCCTGAATTGATCGACACCGTCATCGACCGCATGGAGGCCGATGAAGACATCACCTACTACGCCGTCAACCATAGCGGTGAGCTCAAGACCAACGTGGCCGCCGACGGAGGTCCCAACGCCGTCACCTGGGGTGTCTTTCCGGGCAAAGAAATCGTGCAGCCCACCATCGTCGAGACCGTGTCGTTCCTCGCGTGGAGAGATGAGTTTTACTATCTTGGTCTCGAGTGGAGCAAGTGCTACGAGGAAGGCAGCAAGAGCCGGGCGCTAATCACGGAGCTGACGAAGAGCTGGTACCTGGTCAACATCGTACACAACGACTTCCGCAATCAGGGTGGTATCTTTCCGATCTTCGATGGCTTGCAGGCGCCGGGTGTGAAGGTCGAGAAGTTGGCGAATGGTTTGACGAATGGCGATGCGGAAAATGGTCACGCCGAGAACGGTCACGCCGAGGCAAAGAAAGAGATGGGGAGCAGCAAGCCCGAGACGAACGGCGTGCCGGATGGTAACAACGTCGTCAACGGCGCGGACATGAAGGCCTGAATGATAGAAGGGGAAAAGGTGAAGGAGGAAGACAGCGAGCATCCAATGGCGTTTTCATCAACAACTTCAACGACACCAGTCCGCACGAGACAGGACGACAGGACTTTTTCAACAAGAAGCTCGCAACTTTTCAACATTTCTTCAACGACATCGATGCGGCCGCCATACCGGCTTGCATCACGACACAAAAGACGTTTCAACATTGTTGGGGACTGGGAAGGAAAATGGAAGCGCGGGAGGGAATTCAACTTTTTCATTTGACAGCGTTTTTGAGATACCCCATTCATCATGGAATTTTTAACATTTGGAGGAAGGGAGGAAGGCGGGACTGGATCAACCCCGGTTCGCGCAGTGGGATGGAGGAGGAAGACAATTGGACTTTTGTCCGGTGTGGACTCGAGCTGTGATTGGCAGTGTGTGGAAGAGGAGACGTCAGTGGAGGGCTGGAGGGTGGAAAGTGGATAAATGCGTGGCTATATAGTAGCTGTGTAGACGTGGTCGTAGAATCGACCCTCAAACTACTACTCCCTCCGCCTGATGTACCGTTCATTCTGGTCGTCATTTGTCTTGTCCGAATGAGCATGTTTTTATTGCGGCGCCGGTTCATGGAAGCCGAAAAACAGGACGAGAACTTGCTCATGGAACTTGCTCATTTGACCGCATTTCCTCCTTTGCCGCTTCCGGCACGTGAACTTCGAATTGGAAGCCATTAAGGTGAATGACTCCCACAATTGGCGACTACTACTCATAGACAAACAACCTTGGTGTCCATTACTTTCGAGGGAGAAGCTTGCAGAGTCGTTATTCTATCCTGTTGCGGTCGATTGCTCCTTGATCACCGTCCAACCTTGCTGGCATACAACACTCGCCCAATCACGCTTCAACATCAGGAACTGAAACGACATTGAAGACCAAGACAAAGCTGCGACCATTCCTTCCGTCACACCCAAACGACCAAGCCAACGAAACCTCGGTCCTCCGCCTCATCCACAACGCCATCAAAGTCCCTTCCCTCCATCAACGCAACCCTCATCCCTTCCCCAACCTCAGCCACCAATCAACCCACCCCACCCCACCCCAGCGCATCTCACAACCATGTGCAACGGCGAAGCAGACCCCGCCCGCCCCGCCGAAGGCGGCACAATCGCCATCCTCCGTCCCCTCCCATCCGCCGCCACATCTCCCGTTCCTCGTCGACCGACGCTCCAGCGCGATCTTTCCCTTCGACTGTCTGCCCACCGCTCTCTGCCGGATGGGCATACGACGGCGGTGGTCGATGGATTGAGTGAGAGGGAGGGGGTGCAGGAGGATAGGGGAGGGAGGAGTACGGGGAGGTGGGTGGTGATCCAGTACGTTTCTGTTCCCGTTCGATATCAGGCGAACTGGCATGAGAGTTCGAAGGGACCGAGCTAATGAGACTCCAACCATGACAGTCTCGACGGCGACCTCAATCACCGGCACCACCGCCACCGCGCAGCCTCCTCCCCGCTCTCCCCTTCCCCCCGCACATCGTCATCTTCATCCGCAGAAGGAGAAGGGGAAGAAGAAGAAGAAGAAGAAGAAGATGATGATTCGGCGGGAGCATGGGACCTCAACCCCTCGACGATCTTGCACGTGATCCCCCTCCCTCCCACGATCCAGTCCGCGATCCCGTTCGATCTCGGTCGAAAGTTGGACTTGGGGGTCGGAGGGGAGGGCGTCGTTGGACGACGGGTGAGTTTCGTGGAGGGGGGGAGGGTGGTGGGGGAGGGGGTTATGGGGTGGAATTGAGAGTGAGTTGGGGGGACGAGGAGTGGGGGGTGTGGGGTATGGGAGGAAAGGACGGGGGGGGGGTTGGTGTTTTTGATCAGCGTACGCAGTCCGAGCCTGGGATGGGGAGCGGAGTGTACTCGACTTTGGTCCATCAAGGCAAGACTCGATCCGAGGAGCGATCTCTGTGCTTCGGTGCTGAACGTGAAAATGATCGTCAAACTCCAATTCCCATCGCTAAATCCCAAACCATCCATGCCGCTACATCGTCATCGTTGAAACATCCCCAACCCACGCCGTCCCCATCGTCTTACTTCTCCACCGTCCCGCTCTCAACATCACTACCCCCCGACCCCGCCGTCTTCGCGGCGGCGGCAGCAGCAGCAGCAGCAGCATCCCTCTTCTCCCTCGGCAAACACCGGCCCGGATGCCAGACGTTCAACACGAGCGTCGCGATGGCGCAGGCGACGCTATCCAAGCCGACGAACAGCCCTTGCTTGCGCAGGATGTCGTTGTCTTCCGACCAGCCCTTGGCCAGCTCCGCGAGTCTGTTCAATTCCTCAAGTCAGGACACAGCCGGCAAGGACATCACGTTGTGTTCTTCAGCAGAAAGAGAAAGAGAAGAAAGGAAAAAAAAAAGAAAGAAAAAGAAAAAAACACATACCGATACGCACACCTCACCAGGATACAAACGTACGACACCGTCACCGCGGCCACCAACCCTCGAAACCGCCGCCGCCTCCGCATCCCCTGCGACGCCTCCCCGAGATCGGGAGTCCGCCTCACGGCGAGCGCGTAGTCCAGCGCGAACCCCCCGAAGATGACCATGGTGACGACCTGCACCGCGAGGCCCGTGATCATGATGTCGTCGCCGATTTCGAGGACGCGCGGGTTCGGGGAGGTGGAGGCTGTGGCGCCGCCGGCGGCTTGGAGGACGATGCTGAAGAGGTCGGAGAGGATGAAGAGGGGGGTGTAGAGGGAGGGGCGGAGGCGGGAGAGGGTCGGGGAGAGGGTGAGGGTCATGTGCTGTTGTTTGTGAGTTGGTTGTTCGTTCTTCTTTGAGTTGTACCAGCACCGGCTGGGGTGGTTCGGGCGTACTTTGAGGGTGTAATATATTCCCGCGGCGAAGAATGCGGGCGCGAAGGTCAGGACCACGACGCTGAGGTTGAAGCCTGTGTCGGAGAAGGGGTCGTAGTGGAGGAGTGTCTTCGCGACGTAGCCTAGAGCGGAGGCCAGGCAGCCGATGAACATGGCGATGGAGAAGAACCATTGTTTTGTGCGGAGGCCTTGGTAGAGGTGGAGGGCGCCGGAGAGGGCGAAGATGATGAGGAAGACGAGGGAAGCGGGGAGCGAGGCGCTGTAGCCATAGATGGACTGGGAGGGGGAGCAGGTGTCGACGGTGCAGCCATCGTTGGGGTCGAGGCGGGGGAAGAGGTGGTGGAGGGACGACATTTTGGTGATGGGGGGGGGGGGGGGTGGAGGCGGAGGAGGCGGAGGAGGGAGAGACAGAGGATACGCAGTGGTGTCTCTTGCGATGGGGGAGAAAGTGGTATAGATCTTTGCAATAGGAAGTGAGAGGAAAAGGTCTTATACTTCCTGGGCTACACTTGTCGGTATGAATACCTTCCGCATGCCAGTCATCATGACCAGTCCCTCCTACCCTTCATCGTCCCGATGGGAGAGCCACCGCGACGTGGAGTATATACAGTACCCCTTCACAATCCGACCTCAACGGGACGATAAGGCCACGCGAAGACAAAAAGACATGTCCGGTGAGCTCGGAGGCTGAGTGCGAGATCCCCCGTGTGAGGATCGTGGTACCGAGACGAGACAGCAACCAATGCGCCAATCAAGCAATGCCGTGGGGGTGGGAAGGATTGAAGGGCAGCACCCTCGTGGCTGAGGAATGACGCGCGTGTGAGAAGGAGACTTGGGAGCCTCGCGATAGATTCTGCTTGGGGAACTTGCGTCGCTTAGCGTGAGCGTGAGTGTCATGTGATTCTTGGGGGAATGCGAGATTGGAGCCTGAGGCCACAACAAAAAAACTGATGATGGAAACATCCCATGAGTCTTTGATCTTCGAATTCTCCTTCATGAAATCGCCAGTGGGGCTATGTTAAGGTCCACTCTCAAGCCGTCGTCGTCAGGCAGCCCGTACGAGCAGACATACATCGATTGTTGGTATACGGTCTCGATCCGGACTACCTCCTAAGTCAGACCGAGAGGGGATTCTACGAAGTATTTAATAGTCTTGAATGAAAATTTGATAAAAGGCTCCAGCCTAATCCCCGAGGTTTGAAGGTTTAGACGACCTCCTTCCTTGATATTTCGCGCCTGACTTGGGAGGTAGGATCCGGACTGCTCGATGCGTCGCGAGGATTCATGATGCTGACTGTCAGGTCATATCTTCCAATCCAACCACCAGATAGCATCGCAAGTAGAATCCATCGAGTATCTTCATTCCCTCCCCTCCACCCTTAGGGAAACGCTGCAAAGCAACCGCGAATCGCGATCGTCACCATGAGCCGCATTCAGGATCCACAGCTCGAGAAGTTCAGGACCTCACTCCGACCTCTCGCGTCAACCTACCACAGACCCACAAGTCAAGCTATATTTCCCCGGCAAATAGCTCTAGTTCCCGCCAACACCCCGCCTTAGCTCAACTCATCCACCCGAAGTGAAGACGCCATGACCGACACCTCCCCCCTTGACCAAGGACGCCACCCTCTCCTTCACAATCGACCACCCCGCCGACATGTCCCGCCACACCGCCGTCTCCTGGCTAGCCCTCCCCTTTTGTAGCTGCGGTACTGACTTCTGAACAGGGTGTGTGAAGCAGGAGTCGTGGAAGGGGGCTGAGGGTGTATCTTAATTTGTGGCTTTCGCAGTAGGACGTGCGAAGGTGACAGGAGAGGATAGTTTTAAGTAACAGAGGGTATGAGAGAGTAGCGGAGGGTAAGCATCGGATCTTCACTTCCACGGCGGGGAATTGCAGGAAGTAGCAGACAGTATTTGAGAGCAGAGGAGCACAGTAGTGAGTTCATCTTTCCAAATTGTGTTCAAATTCAACGCCAGGGACGGGTCGCAAGTGGCAGGGAGTTTTTGGAGACTCGCGACGCGCAGTATTAAGTCCAAATCCAGCTCTCAAAGCGGATTTTCTTTCAATGGCAGCTAGGGGCAGCAAGTAGCAGAGTGTCTCGGAGACCGGCGGAGCGCAGGATCAATTTCAGCCCTCGGAGCTGTCTTCGATTTAGCGGCAGGGGTGGGCAGGGAGTGGCGGAGAGTGTTAGCGAGCCGCAGAGCGCAGTATGAATTGACTCCTTTGAAGCGACCTTCAGTTCAACGGCAGGGAGTGAAAGCTAGCAGCAGAGAACAGGAGAGTGTCGCAGGGAGCAGTACGAATCGATCTTATCAAGATGCCTCCACTTCAATTGCAGGGATTGAAAGCGAGCAGCAGAGAATAGGAGAGCTTCGCAGAGCGCAGTATGCTTCAAATCCCTCAAAGCGACCTTCACTTCAACTGCAGGGAGCGGAAGCCGGTAGCAGAGAAAAGGAGAGAGTCGCAGAGAGCAGTGCGAACCTATCTCATGAAGCCATCTCGCGAAGCCGTTTGCATTTCGACGACAGGAAGCGGTAGCAAACAGCAGAGAGGATTGGGAGTCCAGCGGAGCGCAGTCATCAAATCATCTCTTGAACCTGTCTTCGCTTCAATGGCAGGGAGCGGAAGCTATTAGCTGTGTAAGAGCAACAGAATCGCGGAGAAGAGCGTTCGACCGGGTCCTGTGAGCTTTCTTCACCTGCAAACCATTACCACCTCAAGCTGAAAGGACCCCAATCGAGACACGGAAAGTCTGGAGGGTTTCTGGGTTTCGTCCTCCACATTTAAGAAACAAGAACAGCGGTAGAGAAAAGCAGAGGGTAGCACAGCACATACGAGAATTTCGGAGAGCAGCATCATCGGAGTGATTCTTGCAAGCTGTCTTCACTTCAAGCCGAAAGAAACAAAGAGAAACATCCTCACCTTCTCCCGCGGCCAATCCTCGCGTGTTTCATACCAAGAGACCACCACCAATCACAACTCACATGGTGAGAGCCATCATCACAACGTCGGTGCGCCGCTGCGACTCTCTGATGATGTCTGGTGAAGAAGTCAGAAAATGCCACATAACAGATACCAAACAGAGGCCACTCACCTCTAGCCAGCGTCCAATGGTTTCCGACGGCCGCCTTCAGCGGATTTCTTCCTCCCTCGCTTCCTCCGACTTGTGCGAGCAGCTCGGTGTTGCTGGCGAGGAACTCGACGATGGAGTTGCGAATTTTCTCGGCGCCACGATCGATGTCGTAGGCGAACAGACAGGCGTATGTGATGCGCTCGAGGTCCGGGCCACCCTTGCGGTGGCGGTGCTGGTGGAGAGCTTCGTCGAATTTGTTGGATGCGAGATCGATGAGGTGGGGCATTTCGAGCGACTCGGCGATGACGGCCATGTAGATGTGGAAGGTCAGGTTGTTGCTCAGCGTAGTGCCGGTGTCTGGAGGAGGAGAGGTGTAGTCGAGCTCGTAGAAGAAGTCGATCAGAGCTTGGACGCAAGCTTCGGTGCCGTGAGTGATGGTGTAGAGCTGACTCTTGGCATCCTGTGTGGTCGTTAGCTGGCAGCACGATGCATGGGTGCGGGGAGACGTACCTGGTCGGCGGCACTGCATGCTTCTCTGAGGACCGGGGAGTGGGTTGCCAATATCACGCGGTGGACACGCCAAATTGTGTCACCGTGCTGGATCGCATAGTCGGTGAAGAGGTTGTGGCGGTTTTCGAATCTGTGTTGTTGTTAGGACGTTGTTGAATATCGGCGCTGCTCGGTAAATCTTACTGCGACAGACCGTTCACGAAATATCGCTGGATGGCTTCGCGGAGCGCTTCCATTTGGTCCATCTGCGCTCCGGTCGGTGGTCTTGGTTGTTGTTGTTGTTTCGGTTGAGATGGAAGCGTGCGTCGAGGCAAGCAAATACTTGTGAAGTGATGCCAAGCTTGAAAGCCATAACAGGATAAGATCCTAGTAAGCCACAGATGTTCCAGCGACGGGTTGATGCTAATACATCTGCTTCTTCCGGGACTGCTATGTTAACAATGTCAACTTGTTCTGGCCGGCATGGCACCGCCTGATGTGTTGATACCATGGTCTCTCGAGCGCAGGCACAGCGACTGTGTCATCAAGAAGCATGACATACGAACAGTGTCCGCAACCTCCTTGGAAACCTGACCGCATGAAGTTGTGGGTATCGCGAACGGAAGATAGCCTGTTGGACTCGTCAATTCCTCGCACGCAGGCATGGCAACCGTGCCATGACCAGACATGCCATATGCACATAGCCCGCACCGTCCAAATAGACCTGGCCGTACGTAGGCTTGAGCCATGGAGTATCGGGCGAGAGCCGTCGGATTCTTGGCGCGATGTCAGTTCCAATTGTCTCAGTAGTGTTTGCAGAGAATTCTCGAGCGCAGGAACGAGGACTTTGCCGTCACAGTCATGCCATCTGGACAAAGTCCACAGCTTGCACAAGAGGGTGGTAACAGGGTAGTCTTGAAATATTGCGAAGGGGCGAGCGGAATCTGCTTCCTCGAGGGAATTTCTGATACCACCTTGAGCAGCAAGAAGATGCGCATCGCTCGCAAGTGAGCTCCAGGATCCGGACTCGCGGCTTTGCAGTTTGATGACAGCTTCAATAAGACTTCCGTCCAAGTGTGAACGCTTCACTTCACATGGAAATCTTCCACGATTGCGGGCAGTGTGAATGGATCGACGCAAAGCAGCATGTCCCGGAACGAGACATCGCACAACGCTGTCAGAGCTCTTGCAGCATGTTCACTTGAAGCTGGAAAGCTCTTTCGACTTCCCAATGTATCAGCTGCAATGCGTTCATCGCTGCCACCTCTTCTGAACAATTTGCGCAATGTTTTGAGGCTGAGACGGAGTGACGGCCATGTTGAGGATCTCCGTACGGTAGCCTCAGAGCTCGGTGAGGCGGACACAAACCATGACATGTTTTTGGATGGTTTTCGTGGTTGACCACAATGGTACAGAGGTAGAAGTGGTAGAGGTGAGGTGTGAAGTGGATCGATGTGTCAAGCTTGGCGCTCTTCACTCGACCTGCTCTCTTCTCTCCCGTGGCTTCACTTCACCTCAACAATCCATCAACCATCAATACTGGGCCATCAAACAATCATGGTACTCAACGTAAGACGGCGTCGAAGTTTGGGAAGATTTCTAGTAGGTATAAGTGAAGCAATGTTCCACCATTGTTCCTCCTCCAATCCATCCTCCACACTTCGCTCACCTCAAGTGAATCACGCTCTTTGGCCAAATCACTCCTGCTCGAACGACTCGAAATCTCAAGAAACTCAGGAGGATCATTCCTAGCACTCCAATCAAACGTACACGAGCAATGGACATGGCTCCTTCCACGCAACGGACGACCGTCGTACGGCCGCGAGGCAAAGCGCTCGTCACGGCGGTGGCCTCTGGCATCTTGCTTTGCATCATCGGAATTCCTTATGGATCTCATGTCGGCACAGCCGCGTCCAGTCTTCTGGACAACCAACAAGCCCGCCTTCGTCTGCACCCACGCGACTTGGCCACACCACAGCTTGAGGGTGTGCAAAATGGAGACATCACCTTCTTCGAGCCATCAATGGGCTCTTGCGGAATCCAGTCCAACGCCAACGAACCCGTAGTGGCGGTCTCTGCTGTGCTCTTCGATAAATATCCCGAGTCTGCCGCTCAAGGCGGTAACCCGAACCGGAACCCACTCTGCGGAAAAATGATCAGGCTGGAGCGAGTACACAACGGAGTGCCTTGCAGCGTGGATGTGAGAGTTGTGGACAGGTGTGTGAGATGTGCCGAGTCGGACCTCGATGTGTCGGAGCACGCATTTCGGCAGGTGGCAGTGCCTGAGATGGGTCGTGTGCAGGCGAGTTGGTCGTGGTTGTGAAGTGCGGGCGAGAGGAGTCCTTCAAGAGTCCATCGTATTGCGATCGAGCTTGGGAAGAGCGGGATGTAATTTGGCGCCTGGTATCATTGGTAATTGGGCGTGACATGGAAGTCGTACGGCTTCGATTGAGAGCGCAAGGCGGTCTTGGGGGACCAAACCTGTTTCGGATGTGAGGAGCTCTTACAGATCGCTTTCAATCAATATATGTGTAAGTACCTGATTAATTAACTGCGAAAAATTGCGCGTGTGACCGCGATGACACTTCTTCTCAGCTCGTGGCTTCGGATCTTCCACAAGGCACAATTGCGAAAAAGCCAGACTGACGCGACTTCACCTTTCGTCTGCTCACTTGCTCCTTTCCACCAACACCACCGAGCTGAGCCGCGCCTGCCAAGTATTTGTTCATACCGTCGAGTTGCTCTTGCACGCCTCGCTCATACCCACGAGGAAACTAACTACCCATCGCCGCGCTGCCATCTCCAGCCAGCAAACTTCGAACATCCTCACCAGCCCTACAACTTCCATCAAGGAACAATCTCACGTTGGCCTCATTCAGCTGTGGAGCTGCCACGGCGCCTGCGCAGAGCTTCACCATCATCACACTCAACAAGCCATTGATGCTTTTCACCACCGCTCAACCCTGAGATCCTCCTACCGAAAGCCGCCAACCAAAAATGCCATACCACGAACTCGGGCCCTGGCACCGATTCATCTTTCTCGCCACATCTCTACTCACCGCGGGCGCATGCAGTCTCTACCCAGTGGCATGCTTTCAGAACTACAGCGCAAAGGAGAGGCGGAAGAAGGAAACGGCCGTGGAGGAATTGGAGCGTCGTCAGCAAGAGGAGAGGGAATGGGCAGACTCCCAGCACCCGAGACCGCGACATCGTTCCCATTCCCCTCCTCGTACTTCCCGGACACCACATCACCACAGTCGTCGCCGTTCTTCCACGAGACCGTCCCGGCGTCACGAGAGCCGTCACCATCGGATTCGCGACGACGATCTCGAGCTCAGCCCAGTGAGGTCGAGCCGACAGCACTCTTAGGATCAGGAGCTGGACAAGGAGCGTCACAATCGTCGTCACAGACGAACACCTCCGAAGCGGTACCATCACAGCTCGTGGGAAGGCGTTCTTGCACCGATGCCGACTTTTTAGTGCCTACACCCGATTCCGTCAAGCAGTACCGCGTGGAGCAAAAAGCGACCGCGACTGCGCAACTGCGAGACTTTCTTTCTCCCAGCCCTTCTTCGTCTTTCAGATTCTCCTTATCCGCTCCCCCAACGACGGATGCATCTGTGCGCGCCGAGTCGCCGATCAAGACACCGGGCTCTGTCAACTCTACAGCATCGACAGACACTTTCTCTACCAATTCGACACAAGGCTCGGATGCTAGCACTCTTGCCTACGAGCTTCGTCGAAGTCGGCCGGATATGAGATTATTGCACAAGAGAAGCAGACCTTCACAGCACACGATACAGAAAGCTTCTATCCTCAAGCTCCCCCACAACATCAAAAGATCGCCCTCATTCGACAAGCCAAGAGTTATAGCGGATACCGCCATCGTGGAACCAACAACAATCGGTATCTCGGAAACGCCGGTGCCGACTGCAGCAGTTGCGCTCGCCCTCCCGGAACGGCAAGACTCCTTCATCAAGAAACCACTTCGAAGAACACAGACCCTCGCCGTTCCTCCTTTGATGCAGCGCAGACCTCAACTGGAGCTCCAGCCTGCAGAATTGAAAGCTTGGCGAGACATCGGACGTCCACTGCTCTCTCGTGCCAGTGCACCTCGAAATCTCCTTCCTGTTGTCTCCAGCCCTACGTTCCCTGTGCCTCTCCAGCTACCCACCCGACAGTTGCGGTTCGAGGATCCACTTATCATCGAGCCAAGCGCCAGTGATATACCTCGAACATTGGACATCCCCGTCATGCAGGCTCCTCGCAAGTCGTCCATATCCGTTGGTCAGTCCGATTCCCGAACCAAAGCCAAGAGACACTACCATTCAGTAACACCGCCAGAAGAGGAACCAAGACAGACCACGCCGCTTCATCATGGAGACTCATATTTCCAAACATTCCATGTCGAGGCCGTCCATAGCCGCGACTTTATCCCAGTGCGGACTCCACAACCGATACCCGAGCGTCGAATAGAAGTCAAGCAGAAGCCCTGGCCAGAAGCAGATCCTCCACTGTCAATTATCGACAGGATAGCTCCTGTCCTTCTGATCGAAGATGGAGCCAAGACCCCGGCAAAGCCAGAGCGGCCTCGTCTGACAGCAGAACGACGAAAACGAAGCAGCATGTTTTCATTCTTCCGCAAGACTGCATTCAATGACAAAGTATTTGAACAAGATCTTGAGGCTAATCCGAAAGTTGAGAGCCCGCAAGACATGCCCAAAGCTCCCACAGTGAGCCCAGTGCTCACAGTGACGATGCCCGGGATCACACTCAGTACTTTCGAGGATGGCGTCAGTAAGAGAAGACTCTCCAGTGTGGTTCCAGAAATGCAGGCGCAGTCATACTTTTCGCGTCCTCGAGTGCGCCGCCAACAAAGTGACAGTACAATTTCGCCTTCCGGTCTTGCCACTCCAGTACCGAGTGCCTCAGAGGATGTCCCGACACCGTCGTCATTTCGCATTAGGCCACGCCATCAACACAGATCATCATCCGAGCATTTGTCTCCGACAGCCACTCCGTCCGGTCGACCCCGAGCACGGCACAGACCTACACAAGAGAGTCTTCGGGGCGAGTTCAAAGCCGTTGACACGCTGCCGCGAAGTTCGACGATTGGGACGCAGATCGAGGCTAGTCCCCAAGAGAGGCACACCGCCATACCAGTTGGAGGTAGGAGAAGCTCTCTGAGATTCGCCGATCCTGTGCGTGGTCAGTCGCCTGCCCCAATGAACCGATTTTCTGCACTACGGAAGAGGTCAAGCGTCGTCCTCACCAACCTGATCGCGGACTTGCGGACAGTGTCATCTGCGGAGCAGCTTATCCGCAAAGTGCAATCGGGCGAGCATGAGACGGTGCGACGTAAGTCATTGACCAGCAGGCTCTCCGTCGTCATGCCGAAGATGTCTTTCGAGAGCGTTCGAGTCTCGGTTGCTAGCGGCCGTAAGTTGCAGCGCAAATCTTCACGCAACAGCCAGCAAATGCGATCGACCGAGAGTGACGAGCCTCATGCGCGGAGCAAGTCTCTACCGAGAGGTGGCATGCAACCCACAAACGTTCCTCTCGATCGAAGATTCAGCGCCAACGACCTCAAAGTCACGCATTTTGAGCAGACGCCTTTCAGCCAGCGTTATCATGACAGCAAGCGTGCTCTTCAACAGCATGTCCGCGCCATCATTGATCAAAGTCTCAACGAAATGGCTGATGGTGAAGAAGACGATGAACTGGTGCTTGGCTTTGAACATGACGTGCCCGACCATCTGCCCAGCTCACCTCTCTGCCCACTTCATCCAAAGCACAAATCCGGCGGCAAGGCCATCTGTCCACAGCACGGCCGGTACAAGAGCAAGAAACCTCCAATTGCAGCGCTATCGGTTGGAAGGCGACCACAAGCGAGCCGACACGCCAGCAGTGCGACGGCCCTCTCGGGACATCACCGGATGGAAATCGTGTTTGACACCAGAGAAGAAGCGGGCAAAGCAAGAGCGTCGAGTCTGACGATGGCTGGGCTAGAGAGAGCATCAGGAGACTTGCGAGCACGAGCCGTGAGTCTGGCTGCGGCTTTGGAGAGGTCCACAACAGAAGATGTGAAGGCGCGTACGGCGAGCATGGGTAGTGATGGAGCTGGGCCGTCACCTGCTTCGTCGGCTGAGCTGCGGGCGATGCGTGCTGCCACGGCAGCTGCGGATACGGCGAGGCAGTCGATCGAGGTCAGTCGGGGTCGGAAGCGAGAGAGGGATGTGTGTGGCTCGGACAGACTGCGACGACGGCGCGTTAGGATGCGGCGGGGTGGCAGGTGAGGGTTTGGATGTTCCTAGGATAGTTGACATTGGAGTTCTTTCCCCCCCCCCCTCCCCCACTTTTGCACGTCTTCAGAAACGGCGTGCTCGAATTGGAAGTGGTCCGCGGATATCAGGAGGATATGGACTGGCCAGCGAAACTGGTAATGGTCTTATACCTCTGATGCACTAGGTCTCCATGCTACTGTATCGCCCTTCCACGACAGATGCCACCGTCGATGCCAATCAGCGCCCACCCGCTCAAACGCAATCAAACACAGTCCCAGAAACCAGACTTTTTGTCCCCGACTCTCATCAACTCCCGTCCTTACCCCAGCCCATCGCTCTCATCCTGCCTTCAATCTGACTCCAAATATCCTCCACCACTTCACGATCTCTCCACCGATTCTGTCCCTTGTCGATCTGTACGCTCAGCACTTGCCTGCCCCATCCCTTGACCGTGTCCGGAATCACCTCGCCCTTCCAACCCACGTATACACCCAGCGCGTGCGAGAACAGCTCCGCGGGGTTTGTCCACTTGTAGCCCTTGAATTGCCATGTCTGACCCGTTGTGAAGACTGCTACCACTCTTGACCAGTAGTCTGGACGGAAATTTGACGGGTCGTCGACGAGGATGAAGCGCGTTGCGTGGCTTGGGTGGATTGTGCGGAGGTTCCGGGTGATGTGCAGGATAGAGGGCGATTCGGTGGATTGTTCGAGAGGAGCGTAGACGCCGTCGTTGAGAAAGGATTTGATATTCGGCATGCGGAGGAGCGAGGAGAAGGACGAGGACAGCAGGATGATGGGTTCGAGGCGGCGGTTGGGGTTTGAGGGTTTGATGGGAGGTCGGAGGGCGGGATTGTTGTTGAGTGCTGGAGCTGCGCCGGGGACTGGCACGCCGGGTTTGCTCTTGCCTAGAAATAAAGCGCTGTATTTCCGCATGCCGCTGAAGTCTTGGATTCTGACGCCTCGGAGGACGGTGTTGTGGTCGCCCATTTTGCGCTCCGCCGCGTAGATTGCGCGTAGTCGGTCTTCCTCTTCCCTTCGCTTGACGTCGTCTGCGAGTCCTGCATCGCGCATCTCCACGTCCTCACCACCTTGCGCTGCTTTCGCTGCAAGTGTCGCATCTCGACTGGCTTCCTTTGCGTCCAAGCTCTTGATGAATTCGCTCTCGTGCTCTGCGACTTCGCCGGATAGCCAATTGTTCAGGTCGATACGCTCGAGGAAAGGCAAGCTAGTTATTGACTCGTTGTTTCCGGTCTGCTGGAGCTCGGCGTTGAGCTGTGCGGTGGCATTGACGTAGTCGGGGACGCTGGCATCTTTGTTGAGCCAGCAGAAGTAGACGGATCGGAGGTCGAGCGCCCGCTTGCCGGAGCTTTCGGAAACGAAGCGCGTTTGTTGGCTGAGAGGGATCGCGGTGTGTTGTGGGCCATCTGCTTGAGAGCTGTAGTTGAACAGAAGGTATGAAGCTTTGGCGAGGGAGACGTTCGAATCGGACTGTGATGATGGGTCTGCGTCGGTCGTGGGAATAGGCAAAGAATTGTTCGCGATGCCTTGTCTTAGTAGAGTCAGCGCATCGGGCGCTTGATCGGGTGCCGTCGCCATGGTCGCTGCAGATGTCGTTGTTATCGGCACGATGAAGTTGTACGCGGGACGAAGCAATGCGGAAGGTTAATGCAGACACGGCCCCGTTTGGGAAGGTACAGCGAAGTCTTGGCAGTGCTGGTCATTCACATGTCAATGACTTCCGATACCTTCATCCGTGGCTCCATTCACATGTGCACGACTTGGATCTTACCTCCGTCCTCTTGCGCAGACTACATACTCCAAGCTACCGGATTCCGCGTCCTGTGGACTACTTCGAGCAGAGCCATGGAGGTACACATGCCAATGAAATGAAGCTCCGGGACCGTGTACGCAGAAAGAAACATAATTGTCACAGCGGTATAAAGCTCTCCCATCGCTCGCTCGACTCGCATCACCCCATATATCCCACTCGATCACAAGATCAGCTCAAAGGCTCACCGATAACCCATGATCGATCGAAAACAGTGCAATCATCGCAATCGTGCCGTTCTACCGTAGAGCTGACACTGGTGACTGGCCTTACTCCAGCTCAAAACTCATTCTCTACTTCTTCCCGTAGGCCTTGTTGATGCCATCCTTGTACTTCTCGGTGATGGCTTTCCGCTGCAATTTCTGGGCGGAAGTGATGAGTCCCTGCAATGTCATGTCAGTCAGCAACTCTATCCTTGTATGGTCGAACAAGACAGGGCTTTGCAAAGTCACTTACGCTCTCAGGTGTCCACTCATCGTCAACGAGCACCACACCCTCGATAATCTCGAATGGCGACAGGCCGCTCTTCTTGCCAGTGGCCTGCATCTCCTGCAGCACGACTTTGTTCATCTTAGGGTTGTGGCAGAGGTCTCCGAGACCATGGCCGTCGATGCCGTTGTCCTTTGCCAAGGACTTGAGAGCCGGCTCGGTAGGAACGATGATGGCGATTGGCTTGTTCTGGTCTTGCGCCGCGTAGACGCAGATGTTGCCGACGACAGTGGTAGCGCGATACACCGACTCAAGCTTCTCGAGGGCGATGTACTCGCCATTCAGTGTCTTGACCAGGTTCTTCTTGCGATCGATGACCTTGAGCTCGCCGTAGCTGTTCCACTCGCCAATATCACCCGTCTTGAACCAGCCGTCAGGCGTGAAGGACTCTTCATTCTCCTTGGGCAGATCCAGATACCCGCTTGTCACTGGAGCTCCACGAATCCAGATCTCTCCCTGCGGTGGGTCGTTTGTGGAGTAGTATCCAGCGTCCGCGAAGTCTACAAGCTTGACCTCGACCGAGCCAGGAATCTCTCCGAGCGCGGCGTCGGTCCAGGCGAGTGGATCAGTGAGTGCACCCATGGCCGCTGTCTCGGTCAGGCCGTATCCCGAAATCATAGGCGCAATGCACATGGAAACGAATTTCTGGGTATCTTGGGCGACTGGACCACCGCCATTTAGACAAATGCGGAGTCGACCACCGGTCGCTGCTGCAACCTTTTTGAAAACGACATTGTCCATGATGCTTGCGCCAGCTGAAGACCCGGGTACGTAGCCGGAGTTGTGCATGAGAAATCCCTTGGCCGACATCGCGGCCCAGAACAAGTTGCGTGAGATTGGGTTCAGCTGCGCCACCTTGGCCTGAACACCTTTCTTGACGGTCTCCCAGACTGCTGGAACGCCGACCAAGATAGTGGGTTTGAATTCGGCGATATCGCCCTTGCTGTTGCGCATGGAGTTGTCGGAAATGGTCTTCGGATTGCCGTAGCCCATAGTGCCACCCCAGAACAAGCACGCGTTTTCAAACATGAACTCCAGAATGTGAGCCAGTGGCAGGTAAGTGAGGAGACCGTCGCCCGGTCCAAGGTAGGGGCCAACGATCACATCGACGCCAGCGATGGCTGCAATGACATTCTTGTGCGTGAGGAGGACACCCTTGGGCGTGCCGGTGGAACCGGAGGTGTACATGATGCATGCGAGATCTTCGGGCTTGGGTGGTACCGAATCGACCTTGTTCTCCTCTCCCTTTTTGATAAATTCGCTGAAACTCAGCACAGTAAGATGTGAGTGGGCATCCTTGAGCTTCTTGATGTCCGCTTGGATGGTCGACTCGTCGCTCACTGCGGTGGGCGATTTGTCGTCGTTGTAGACGACATGTTGGATATCCTTGGCCTCCTCGAGCGGCTTGATAAGCTTGGTGAGAAGATGAGGATCGAGGAAGATGGCTTTCGCCTTGGTCTGAAGCAGTGAGTGCTTGAGACCGTCTTCGCCGAGGGTGTCGTAAGCGGTAACGATGGGCATGCTTTGACTCAGCGCGCCGTGAGCAACGGCAAGCCAATATGGATGAGTGGCGGCAAACAGGTGTACACGATCCTCGGCCTTCATTCCCAGAGAACGGAAGCCACGACCGATGTTCAGCGCCATTGTCTCGAATTCAGTAAATGACATGTACTCGTATGGTGAAAGCTCGTAGTATGTCCATTTCTTGTCCACCTCTTGCTCCTTGCCGTCGACGGTCTTCTTCACCTTCCTGTTCTCGACATGCAGCTTGATAAGCTGGCGCTTTCCGAGCGCCTTCGCGTTGCCATACTTGCGACTGGATCGTCGCAGGATATCATGCACGGTGTGGACTTCCGGATCGGGTGTGTTGATCAAGCCATCCTTGGCTTTCACGTTTCGTCGTGGGATGGTCTCGCCTTCGACCTTTGTGAGACCAGGGACGTCAACGGTGAACGGCGGCTTCTTGTAGTATCTCGGTTGGGGCACCATCGACTTGAGGTCTTTGCCGGCCATGACGTCGCCCATGGTGTCGGCGGTGGGGAGGCTTCGGTCGGAGGTATTGATATGCGGTGCTGGAGGTGATGACAGCAAGCAATCGAAGGACATACACACGTGGTTCGATGTCCGTCGGGCTTGGGAGAGGGCGTGGTACGAGCGAAGGTCGATGTTGGCGTTTCTTGGAGGTCTTGGTGAGCCTGGAGGCAACAAACAGGTGAGCTCTGCCGTGAGCCCGTGACGTCGACTGGGGTATGGGGGAAGCTAAGGGAAAGGCAACTCAATTTTCGACTTAGTCATGTCAAGTTTCGACGGGGTTGGACAAAGACCTCAACGACTTGTCTCGTTATATTAGATCTCCAGCAAAGACTACATGCGAAGTAGAGACAGTCTGCTCGTTCTCGCGACAGTGGTAAGAAATCAGACAGGCCGCCTCGCAACAATACGCACAATGAACAGTGGTCATTCAACCATTCCAACAACGCCACATGACCTGAGCAAGGGTACAGCACACAAGTACCTGAGCTTCGACATCGACAGCCACCTTCTCGCTCGTCACACCTGTGCGGTCGCACCACCACTTCGTGACGACCCGAGAGCGATAGCGACCTATTTGGAGGATCTCGCGCGCTGCCAGTCACTGTGAATGCGTGTATTGAGGACTGCTGCAAGGAAGAGAGACGGTATTTGGTGACCTTGGCAGCGGCTGTGCACACCATCCGGCAGTTCCACAGCCCTGCGCTTTTGACCGAGACGTACCGTGCCTCAAGTTGGCGGCTCGTGATCGGGCACAAGTTGAGGAGTGCAGTCCGAGTCTGATCCCAGACGTCCGAAGTGCGATGGATAGAGATTCCATCATGGACACATTCCTAACGAAGCTTGGAGAAGAGATACTCGATGTCGACGAAGGTCAGCAGCCGAGTCTTTGGGTGTAAAAGCAGCAAGTAACAGGTACGTGCAGAAACTTTCGATCTCTTCTCTCAATCACCTTCATCACAAGATCTTGGAATGGTCGACGCTGCAGCTTCTCGACTGGAGATGTCGGTCGCCGGGCGCGACTTTGAAATCGCTCAATCTCCTGGTCTGTTACAATCGTCGCGGGGCGGAGGCACTACCGGCGCCGCGGTCTGGAAGAGCTCAGTTCGACTCGCCGAGTGGATGGCATGGGATCGCAATCCTCTGTTCACGACAGAAGTTCTGCACGCCCACTCGACGATTCTGGAGCTAGGATCGGGCATTTCAGGTATTGTGCCGTGCATCTTGAGCCCGAGGGTGGGTAAAGTCGTGGCCACAGATCAGGCATATGTGCTCAAGGCTCTGCGAGACAATATCACAACGAACTCGACCATTCCGAATGCATTGCAGAAACGCAAGCTTGGCCGCACATCAAATCGTGATACGAAGGACATCATTATCAACATTGATACGCTCGCACTGGATTGGGAGAACGATGACGTTGCGAGCGTGCTGAACGAGAACGACCTCAGAGATGGCGTCGATGCTGTTCTCTCTTGCGACTGCATTTACAACTATGCTTTGATCGAGCCTCTGGTGCAGACGTGCGTGGATATTTGCAGATTGCGTCGAAAGGATGAGGAGCCAGGAAGTGGCAAACAGCAAACGATCTGCGTTGTAGCACAGCAACTCCGGCAGCCGGACGTCTTCGAGCAGTGGCTTCAGACATTCCATAGATCATTCCGAGTCTGGCGTGTGCCGGAGGATCTTCTGTCAGCTGAACTGAAAGAAGGACGTGGTTTTGCTGTCCACGTCGGCGTTTTGCGGATCGAAGTCTGAGAACGGGAGGGCTTTCTACCCTGCTACGGATTGCGATGATGTTGCGAGCATCCATCGTACGCACTTCGGCCACGCGACAGAGATGATGGCAGACGACTCCCGAGGACGGATACGTCGACTGGTTACTGTGCTTACCCGCCAACGACCTCGCCGAGGAATGATCCTATGGAGTGAGACATGCAGCAATCTACAGTCATGTGAGAGTGCGAGTGCAGACTTGACTGGCCGATTGAAATTCCGGGCTGCCGGAAAGCGCCGCCGAGGCTTAGAAGAGGCCGCAGGATGCTTCTGCTGAAGTGGCGTGAGGGAGAGACCGTTCATGAAGCAATCGGTGAACTCTTGCTGCGCCGGTGAAGTGTCTCGAAGGCTACCTGCGGACGAAGCCTACAGTGAAGTAGCATGAGTTGGCATGAAATAGGGTCCGCCTCAGGCATCGAGAGCGAAGTGAATAGCAGGGCGTTGCCAACACAGCGCGTCTGCATGCATGCATCAGGCTTGCGCCTGTGTTTCCCATAGGTAGCAGGGGTGCGTACATGGTGCATATTGCAGATTTATGCTCGCAGGAACCATATTTCCTTAAATGGTACTCGCAGAGCAAGCGATTGGAAAGTCAAGAGAGCTGGTCTGACAAGCACATGGATTACTTAGACTTGACTCTGCCTTCTATCGAGCTTCGAGTGCCGATCGTCTCCCGCGTGATTGGCAGGCTGAGAGTTGAGCGGTCACTCGTTGACTCGCCTCTCGCCTCAAAGAGCAGAGCTTCGAATTTGGACGTTCACGAGATGGTATGGTGCTATCATTGTAGTGCTCGGTATAATGCAAATAGACGAGGTGCATGTAATCTGGAAATCCTCCTCGTCATTTGGGTAGCATTGCGTGAAGACTGCCTGCTAGCGAGGACGTGAAGTGGCCTAGTTCTTTGATCGGGCGGCTAATGATATAGCACCTATAGCACAGTAGTCCTTACGCAGACACTACACATACACCCTCCAGGACGACCTTTGATTGTATTACTGTGTATTTGAATCGTCCACTCCTCCATCTCAACCGCGCTCTCGATCGAAGTCTGCTACGCTGCGTCCTCCGACATCACTTACCTCCAATTTCGATGACTTGAATGTCCTTCAGAGGCACACCGCTCTTTACGGTAGCATCGAGGCAGTAGTGCAACAGGCGCAAACACTTCGATCTTCCAATGGGCAATGCGTGACCGTTCGTTGTGAGCTGTAGAGCGCAGCGTGCACCGGCGACAGCCTCTTGCACCACCCACACAGTCCTGTGAGATCCCGCCGGATGGACGCGAGAACGTATCGACAAGAGACGAGACGCCGACATCAAACACACCTGCATGACATTCATGGATGGCTGCATTCGACGTGATACAAATCCGCGAACTGTGCCACCACATCTCCAGTACCTGCTCCGAAGCCAGCCTCGAGACAGCAGCTCGTGGCTGGGGATGCTCATATACAATTGACGAAGCAGCCAATTGCGGTCCAAGCTGGTCACGATACGATACGAACGAATATGCCGCACCTCTTCTCCTTCACCAGCAACAACAATGACGAGACACCAATCGAGCTCACCGTGACCGATTCTCCCCCAAAACGATCCCGCCGACCATCACTGCTTAGAAAGAACCCTTTAAGGGCATTTCGGCGACATCATGGAGAGCCTGGGACTGTTGAGGAGGAAGACAATGCGGTGCCTCAGACCGCACCGCCTGAGATAACGGATATACCAGAATACTTCCCGACTCGAAGACCGAGTCTGCCTGATGAAGTGGCTCTTAAAAGAGTTACACCATCATTACCTCGACCACAGACGTTTCGCAGACAGCAGTCTGAGCAAAGAGACAGACTGTTACCTCTGGATACCAGTGCATCAGAGCGTAGAACGGTCAGCGTGGACCGGAGAAGAGGTCGAGGGATAAGTGCTGGTGCTGTCGAGCGACCTTCATCAACCAAGCCAACAGCACTCCCATCAATATCTGCTCCAGAGGTTGTTGCCGCAGAGAAGAACAATGATCTGCCATTGAGTAGTCTGAAGGCTGACGGGAGCCGCCCAGAGAGTCAGTTAGCAACGCATCTTCCACCACTGGAGACTCCAGCGGACACCAGGGAAGCGTTTCTGACAGATCGTGAAGACCGTGGAAACTTCCTAGAAACAAGTTCACTGCAAGAAGAATACGATCAAAGGTGGATTTTAAACCTCAGCATGCAATTCCGAGACAAGTCGAACCGTGAAAAGTTCTTTGTGACATATGCCGAGCGGCCCAACAAATGGCGGAGGGTGACCGTATCGCTCGACTATCGCAATGCGCCGCCGGACTCTCTCGAAGCTGATCTCAGCACTCTCGTCTACCAACGAGATAAGAGCCTTCGCGTCTACGAAGCCATCCGCGAGTCATTGCCCGACATCCAATACTACGACACAGTCACCAATCTCAAACTCGAGACCACGCCAGAGGATGGACAACTGCACGTGCATGTGCGAGAGGATGCGAATGAGACTATTGAGTTCCCGGCGATATCATTATTCGACCATGTTGGGACACCCAGGTTCAATGAGAGCTCTGTCCAGCTCGACTCGCATCTCTCTGGCTTTGTATACAAAGTCCGACTCGGTCATCGCGTGTTGATCAAGAAGGAGATACCTGGACCAGACACGGTGGATGAATTTCTGTACGAAGTCAATGCGCTAGATTCCTTGATCGGCTGCGACCATGTCGTGCAATTGGAAGGCCTGGTCACCGACGATCGAGGCGAGGTCGTCAAAGGTCTCCTCCTGTCATATGCTGCGCGAGGAGCAATGGTGGATATGATCTTCGACTTTCGGGGGACATCCTCACTTCCCTGGCATCGGCGGGAGAAATGGGCGAAGCAGATCGTGAGCGGTCTTGCAGATGTTCATGAAGCAGGATTCGTCCAGGGCGACTTCACACTTTCTAACATCGTGATCGATGAGGACGACAATGCCCTGATCATCGACATCAATCGCAGAGGCTGTCCGGTCGGGTGGGAGCCTCCCGAACTAAGCAAATTCATTGACAGTGGCCAGCGCATCAGCATGTGCATCGGAGTGAAGACCGATCTGTTCCAGCTCGGCATGGTCCTCTGGGCACTTGCGGAAGAAGTCGACGAGCCCGAGCGAGTCGAGAGGCCTCTACCTCCTGTCTTTGACGACATCCCAGACTACTACCGCAGCATTGTCGCAACATGTCTGCGGGAGCGACCTCAAGGTCGCGCAGGTGCAAAGGAGCTCCTTCGCCAGTTCCCACCCTCCGCCGGCGTTCCTCCAGCTGATCGCAAAACGTCCGTGGAGCTCACTTCCGACTTACCAACGTCCGATCGCAGCAAAACGCATCGCTCCGACAAAGAGTACATCGATCCTGACATGGCGGTGACGATTGAAGACGTCAAGCAGCGTCGCCGTCCTGAGGAGTCTTTACAGTTCGACATCTCCGACCAGGTCGCTTACCTCAACACGGAATCCAACCCTGCCTCGACCACGTATCCGTTCGAGAGTTCCGGATCGTGGATCCTGGGGCGGAGGCAAAGTCGTGGACGATCCCCAGTATCGAGCAACAGAAGGCGAAGGAGTTCGCCGTATGGAAGGTCGCTGTCTCTGTCGAGCGCTACATCGGTGTCGGAGGATTCGCCCAGGGGACGCCTCGATCGATCTGGTGATGTCACGGACGACAAGACGACCATGAACGAGGCGAGCGAGGCGCCGCAGGCTCGTCAACCCTTGGCGAATGCAGTCGACTTGATGCACACGGATTCAGGCTTTGACGATGCCCTGAACAAGCGGCTCGAACGGGCTGAAGTCGAGGAGCCTCCTTGTTTCAGCGCGGAAGGTGAAGCGACGCCAGTACCCAGTGCTAGATCTTCGACTGCGGATCATGCGCTCGCACTGAAGTCGAAAGTAATGAGTAATGAGCTCGACGACGATCATGATGGGGTGCTTGGAGTCGACGCCGCGGGCATGGACGCTGGGAGCGGCGTTCGAGATGGAGACACTGGCTCGAAGTGAGCGGAGAGCAATAGGAGAAGCTCACGATTTAGGCGCAGGTGCCCGACTTGGGCTTCTGCTTTGTGCATAGTGTTCTATTCGACTATCACGTTTGATGTTTGATTGCAGTTGTCCCTTGATACGCGCATCGTTGATCAGAGCGTGCTGCTCGAGTCGGCTGCCTTCGTCGAACAATGGCTTTCGTTGTTGCTAGACGAAGGCTTATGACCTCCAGCAGTCGACAGTGGTCATGAGCAGGCCCCCAACGTCGGTCGTCCAGATGAAGCCGACTTTTGCCGCTCAATGGCTTGTCGCAATGCTGAATGGACGACAAGTCCATCTCTGCCGTGGCAGTACACGCTCACAATCAGCACCACACCCAGCAGTATTCACAACCGCGAACCCGCAGCGGATCGTCTCAGACCACCGCCCGGACTCCCCTCATGTCGTCCTCCTTCCACTCCCAGTCAATCCGAAGCCCCATACTGCTTCCTATACTCCTCCATCCTCTCCACCTCCTCCACCCTCCCCAACGCCCTCATCTCCTCCATGATATCACTCAGCGTCAACACCGCCAGCACCGGCACGCCCGTCTCCCTCGTCACCTCCCCAATCGCACTCCCCCTGGGACTCCCATCATCCCCCTTCCCCTCCTTCTCCGCCTGACTCGGCAATTTCTCCTGCCTATCAATCGCCACGATGATCCCCACCAACTCCCCGCCTTGCGCTCCGATGATATCAATCGCCTCGCGAATCGCCGTCCCGGCCGTCATCACGTCGTCGATGATGACCACTTTCTTCCCCTTCATGCTCTCCCCCACCATGAGCCCTCCTTCGCCGTGGTCCTTCACCTCTTTCCGATTGAAGCTATACCCCACCTCTCCCCACCTCTCCTCGTCGATGCCCGCCAACTTCTCCGCCGTGGTGGCGCACAGCGGGATCCCCTTGTAGGCGGGCCCGAAGAGGACGTCGAAGGTGAAGGCGGGGTCGGAGAGGGCGTGGTCGTGGAGGGTGTGGGCGTAGGCGGAGGCGATGGCGCGGATGGAGCGGGCCTTGGAGAAGAGGCCGCAGTTGACGAAGTAGGGGGATCGACGGTGGGATTTGAGGGTGAAGGTGCCGAAGGTGAGGATGTTGGAGGTGAGGGTGAGGGAGATGAGGGAGGATTTCCATTCGGGGAGGGTGGACATGGTGGGCGATGAGCGGGGGTGTGGGAGATGAAGTCAATGGGTGGTGGATGTGTTGTTTGGTGGGGGAGAAATTTGTGGGAGAGAGCTGCGGTATCGCTGCCTGAGGGGTCGTCGCTGACTGGCTCGGCTGTCTCCGCAGCTAGAGAATGTCCTTTCGATGATCCGTTTCAAAGTTCTAAAAGCTGTCGATTCGCGCGCGCTAGTTGTCTTCGACTGTGATGGCTATTTCTTTTATCGATAGCAAACATCGACATTTCACGAAATCGACTCGCGGGATTCGAGAGATCTTCCATAGCGCTGCGAGAGTGAACAGTCCGGACATGTATCAATCATCCTCATCTCTCCAAAACGAGCATCCGAGTCCAAGAAGTTGACCACCGGCGAGTGCTCGTACATGCTTGTGTGATTTTACGGCATTGCAACGAAGATCGCGTTGGGAGCTGATTCCGCGTCGACGGCTCTTTCACCCTCTCACGTCCATCGTTGACGGCTTCCTGCTCGTTCTTTTTCACAGTAACGCTCCGCATTCACCAGACGGTCAAGGGCGGTGACACTGTGGGCGGGGTTATTGCTATCGAAGGGATCACAGCCGTGGAGAAGGAATTCAGCCTACTCCCGCGCTTCCAGACGCGACCATGCCCACAACGGCGGCGTCGTGGTAGTACTCACAAGGTCCGTGTCTCCGATGTCAATCGACGCGGATGTCCGCATATCGTGCAAGCCTAGCTCTTGGACCGGGGAGAAGCGTTGCTCTAGCGATGCGAACAAGACCGAGTCGAAGACGATCGAACTGCGACTGTGTCGCCAACTGTTGAAGCAATGCTTGACGAAGCTAACGCAAATGCGGCCCGAGTACTCTCTCCGGAAGATGTGGTCCAGCGGTTCCACATCGCTGCAAGAAGAGTGTCAAGCGCTAGTCAGCGTCGTAGCTTGACCACCTTCTGCTCCGACTCGCTGCACTCCGAGTTCAATCAGCGACCGAAAAACGAAGGTAGACGACCGCGTTGCAAGATTTCACGCAGTTGAGCCGACTCGCATCTAGTGCGAGTAAAGACTCGCTCAACAACCCGTCTGGACACCCAAGTGCATGGCTTGGCATCGTAATGCACTACAAGACACTCCTGAAGAGTAACGACGAATTCTTCGATCCTCAAAACCCTTTGACGGCAAGACTGCTCGGAAAGAGCTTCAACAGTAGCAATATCTTCGCATATGATCTTCATTGGCGTCGGGAGATGTCGTCCTCGCGACTGAAGCAATGTCCTCGAGACTTCCACGAATCGCCGTTCCTGAGAAGGTTGAAGCGACTGTGCTGGCCAGGGCGGAGCCGTGGTCTCGAAGAGAGCCGGATTTGTAATTACCAGCTCAGCCTCTGAGCCATGCAAAACGACAATGCGGCTGCAGGCGAGGTTCGTGGCCATCAAAACGACCTGTCCCCACGAGAGAGAACACGGATCGATTCCACCAGCTTCCGCCTAGTTGACAAAGGAGCATGACAATCAGAAGGCAGCTGTAGCGCCCAAAAGTATGCGTGCCTTCGAGGAAATGACGCATCGAACCATTCCCTGGGATGCCGGACCATTGCAGGTAAGGTTATCACGACCATTCGGGGATAGATGTGAAGTGGCGCCGAACGCCACGTTACACCACGGCTGTGAGGACCTTTGCCTAGGCTTCATGCCAATTCTCCCGCAAGACGAAGTGCTCCACATCAGTGCAAACAGCGGTAAGTTGATGGCGCTCGTCGGTAAGGAGCCAAGCGATTTACCAGTTTCTTCGACTCTCTTGGCGTGAGCATTCGCTGCTTCACAGTGAAAAATTTTCCGGACGTACGGGGTGGCGGCGAAGACACACTGCCCTGTGTAATTTGAGGGGAAGGACCAGCTGTGGTTTTAGCACGCCAAGGTTGAGCTTTGCTCACATTGAAGAGCTGGCTTGAGCAGACAATAGGCAGAGCGCGCATTTAACACGGGGAATATTGCGGCTATGGTCAAACAAATTGGGACAGCATGGCAGAGCATCAGACAGCGCCCTGTCAGACAGACAGGACACCTGAAGAACGCTCGGTCAGTGTGCTCTGCTCGAACTGCATCTCTGATTCTCTCTCGTCATCGCTGACTCGGACAATTTATAAAGGGGTATCTCCGCAGCATATCTACTCCATCACCGCCTCAAAGATGCATGTTTCCCAATCGATCAACTCAAGACGCCAACGGTCCAGCCGCCCGCCGAGGATCTCTCATCAAAAGAGGAACTGACCTCCACAAATCACCTCCACAAATCACCTCCCCTCCCCTCCCCTCCCCTCCCCGCCTCAACCCTAACCATCACTCAAACTCCAAATACACCAACGGCGTAACATAACTCCCCCCCGCCCCCCACTGCTGCGTAAAACTCACGAAAATCCCCCTCTCCTCCGCCGCGTCCCCACTCGGCAACAAACTCGTGTGCGCCTGCAAACTATACGCCCCCACGAACCCATCGCCGTTCTCCCCCTCGTACAACAGATACGGCTCGATCCAAGGGCCCTCCGGCGCGGGCGCCGTCGTGATGTAGAAATCCGCCGAGGGGTGATCCTTCGCCTGTCCGATCCAGATGTAGGACGCGAAGGCGGTGGAGTGGTAGAAGGTGCCTTGCCAGCCGGTGCCGGCGTTGGGGATCGTGGCGGTGGGGTCGAGGAGGGAGGGAGGGGTGGTGGTCCAGCCGGTGGCGGGGTGGTAGAACTCGTAGGTGGAGCGGTCTTCGATGGAGGTGGTGGGGGCGCGGGCGAGGAGGGTTCCGGTGGAGGCCGGGCGTTGGGCGTAGAGGTAGGCGTGGGAGGAGTGGACGATGGTGCCGTAGTCGCCGTAGCCGGGTTCGGAGGGGGACCAGAAGGTGGGGTTTACGATGGAGACGGTGGGGAGGGAGGTGGGGGGTTGGGAGGGGGACCAGGTGGTTTTGTAGAGGGTGTAGCCGGGGGAGGGGTCGAGGGCGGTGAGGTTGTTGAGGTGGGACTGGGAAGGGGTGTTAGAGTGGGGAGGTGAGGGGTGGGAGGGGGTGGGATGTGCTTACTCGGGGGATCCAGGAGTAGGCTACTGTGTTTTCGCCGTCCGGAGCGGCGACCATGGGAGGGGAGTTGGGCCAGACTGCGTAGCGTGTGCCGTCCCAGCACTGGCCGTGGTTGCCCTCGCAGTCACCTCCAGTATATGGGAAGTACTCGTTGGCGAAGTCGGTCCCGTAGATGGGAAGGATCATGTTGTCGCCTGTTGATCCCGGTCCCACGGGTGCATTCATCTGTACCACGAGTCCATCCGAGGAGACATCACTCCAACCAGCGGAGTTACTAATCACCGGAAGGAGTGGCGAATTTGTTGCTCGGTCGTATTGCATTGTGTCTCGACATGTCCAGAACGCTCGCTTGCCAATCCGAACAGATCCGCATGAGTCCCGGTCGACGTCTGGATCGGTGGCGTTTGCCATGATGTTGGCACTCTTCAACTGTGGTCTTATTGCAGGCGAGTAAAGGGGTGCGTCGTCTCTTCGTGATGGTCTTGCTGGAGCTGCGAGAGCAGTCCCTGCTAGGGTTGCCAGAAAGGTAATGCCACGCATCTTCGGTTGGTAGTGTTCGATTCGCAAGGACAACGATGTGGAATAGCAAGAAAGGACGTTTGGCAACGATCAACGTCGCACGAACAGAAAGAAAGGTATATCACCAAAGGACACACTGTAAGGGTGAAAACTGCATGGCAGGAAGTGGTCGTTACACTCACCGGGAGAATGGCTGATGTAGGTGAGACATTGTAGAGTGGAGTCCACGAACATCGGGGCTATACGACATGACACGCACGAGGCGGCTCCGCGCGACAATCCTTACCGAATGCTCTATAGAACAAGTCATCACACTGTGAATGCGTCCTGAGCTAAAGTGTCCGGTCGATGTATAAGGTGGTCGATCATGTTTGGAGTGGAGTGGCTGTCAAACCCGCCCGTTGAGCTTGGGAGAATTCTCCGGAGCCATCTCGAGTCGGAATCTCGACGATTCGGACGATGCATGCCTTCTGGGCTTGACGCCCGGCGACTTGATGAATCCAGCGAGTGTAGGGATGTTCATGTGCTCGTGCAGACCGCGTGGAGGAGTCCACGTGAAGTCGGGAGTCTTCATCGTGGGAAATCGTGGAGGTCGAAACCTTGTTCTTGGCTGGTGGCTGTCGGCATCTCGTTGCGAAGCGCCGGAGATGCGGGTTTTACTCTGCGCAGTCGTATAGCAATCGCCTCGGCCATGGCATACGAGTCGAGGAGGTGTTGTCTCCTGAGACCCTGACAGATGTTCTTGCATTCCCATCCATTGATTCAAGCTGCAGACCCTTCCGTGAGACCGCCTCAGAAGCCAAGTCCTCCACGCTGTATCGACCGACCGACCGGTGGAAGCTGCTGCGATAAGAGGGAAAACCCATCAGCTCCAGCACTTGAGCTGGGTGCCATGCAATGATTGCAATCCTCATGACGACCACCTCCAGGACCTTGTTCAGAGCTGAGATTGTTGGAGTAGAGCCAAGGGTCACCAGCTAGAGAGCTAGCCGTGGAAGGACGTTTCGCCAGTCTAGCCACCACTGAAGCAGCGAGACATGCTCGTCCCTCTTGTCTGGTCATGATGAAATTGTTGACGAGGAGAAGAGTGCACGATTTTCGTTGCGGTGTGAAGTCGGGGAAGCAACTGCCAACACCAGCCCTGCAAGATAGATAGAGATAGAACCCTTGTCCTTGGATGGCAGGGGCCTCACGCGAACTGGAAGGATGGAAAAGGGAGTTCTAGCTCAGGGACCCTTCTCTTCGTGGCCATCGCATGGCAACCTCACATCTTGATGAGATTGGAAAGTTCCTGGCAAAGAGCTATACCGTTGTCCTACCACATGTACTGCTTTGCATTTGCCAGTGATGTCGCCATATGTCGGGCCGTGGAATGGCCGTCGATATGTTGATCCAGGGCCTCAGGCTCGTCTTCAGTGCCGTCTCGACTCTCCGTCTTGTTCATCTGCACAGTATCGTTACCAACGCTACCTAGCATCTCTTTGTAGAATGTCCCCAGGCTATCTATCGATGGTCCACACGGCCTCCTCGACGCATCTGGATGAAAAGGACCGACATCAAGCCACCGTCTATTCCCAGCCCAAGGATGATGATGTGAAGAACAACCTGTCACCTCAGTACAGTAGTTCTAGAACCAAAGCGTGTTTCAAGCTGAAGTACTTCGTACTCACAGGCCCATGACGATGCCGAGCCCTGCATGTGAATCTCCACCGACGCAATCATCCACGGTGCTGGTGTCGCGCTGCACGCGTTGATTGGTCGACTTGTTTCTCGGAATATACAGCGACAAAGTTGGCAGGGCAGCCAGGGCAGGGTGGATGGAATGATACAACATCCGATCTCGTTCTCATTGCGCAAACAAGGCCGATGCAATACATAGTACTTGAATCCACGGCAAATGCCCGTCGATCTGCCCGTCTTGGACACATGGAGCGATCAATTGCGCTGAACCAGGTTGAAACCGTGACGAACCCGTTCTTTGCCATCCATCTCGTCTCGATACCTGCTCTCAATTAAACTTTGTGATCATCTCCCTCTTTTGGCCGTTTGCGAAGAGTCGCACTCACTACTACCTTATTACCGTACTCCTGCCTTTCTCTGCACAGCTTCTTTCCTGCCTCCCACCACACCCTCTTTCTCGACTACATATCCTGGTTCACCCACAGCTTGAGCCATGTCGGTGCGTAGCGACGATCCACGCAGGATCGCCTTCCTGGCGAAGATCAATCCAATTCATCCCATGCTGACCACTTCACTTCCACCTCACAGAGCAATCAGGGCTCCAACCGCGATGGCGCCTCGTCGCTGTCCGGCCTCGTGTCGACCCTCATCCCCACCTTTCTCATCTCCATCGTCGTCGTCGTCGCCTTCTTGGTGCTTCGCGGGAGATTCGAGCGCGTCTACCATCCCCGCAGTTTCTTGGGGACATTGTACCGCAGTGAACAATCGCCGTATCCGAAAAAGAGCATGTTTGGCTGGGTAAGAAAGAAGAGCAGAAGGCCTGCAGCG
Source organism: Zymoseptoria crescenta (assembly GCA_026122155.1). Classification (NCBI taxonomy): domain Eukaryota; kingdom Fungi; phylum Ascomycota; class Dothideomycetes; order Mycosphaerellales; family Mycosphaerellaceae; genus Zymoseptoria; species Zymoseptoria crescenta. Next base: position 62,041 of record JALRMM010000102.1, on the reverse strand, counting down.
AAGCCCGAGAACACTCCTCCCGCTTTGTTTGCAGGTCGGAGTCTGCATCAATATCCCTGTACCTGGAGCTACCGCTGACTTGCCATCCTTCGGTTCTATCAGACAAGCGAATACAAACAATTGACCGACGAATTCGTCCTGAAGCACTCCTCGCTCGACAACTACCTCTGGCTGCGCTACTTCAAGATCCTCGTCATCATCGCGTTCTGCGGCTGCTTGATCACATGGCCCATCCTGTTCCCCATCAACATCACCGGCGCCGGAGGACAAGCCGGATTGAACATCCTCTCCTTCAGCAATGTCGCCAAAGCACCCTACTTCTTCGCCCACGCCGTCGTGGCCTGCCTATTCCTGGGCTTCGTCATGTTCGTCATCACGCGCGAGAGCATCTTCTACATCCACCTGCGACAGGCCTACCTCCTCTCCGCGAACATGGCCAGCCGCATCTCCTCCAAGACCGTGCTGTTCACCAATGTTCCCGGGGAATACCGCGACGAAGGAAAGCTTCGTGCCCACTTCCAAGGCGTGCGTCAGATTTGGCTCGCGTCGGAGGTTGAAGAGCTGGAGGATGCCGTCGATGATCGCGGCAAGGCCGCGAACAAGTTGGAGACGTCGGAGATCAAGATGATCCAGACTCACCTGAAGGCGTTGATCAAGAAGGACAAGAAGGCGGCGAAGCAGGCGAAGAAGAACAAGGAGACCGCGCCCGAGGAGACAACCACCGACGTGATGGAGATCAACAAGAAGGATCGTCCTATGCACCGTCTCCCCAAGCTCAAGTTCCTCCCTATTGGCAAGAAAGTGGACAGCATTGACTGGTCTCGCGGAGAGCTTTCGCGTCTGGTTCCAGAAACCGCACGTCTTCAAAACGATGCCACCTCTGGCAAGTTCACCACAGCCGGAGCCTGCTTTATCGAGTTCGAATCCGTCACGGCCGCCCAGCGTTCCATGTCGCAGATTCCGAAGGGCTTCCACGCGGCCGACATGGCGGTCGCTCCTGACCAAATCATCTGGAAGAACATTGGCAAATCCAGTTCGAGCCGGAGGACGAAGAAGCTGATCTTCACCGCCGTCATTTGGTGGCTGTGCATTTTCTGGTCCATTCCCGTCGCCGTCATTGGTGCCATCTCGAACATTCAGTCTCTCACTGAAAAGGTGCCTTTCCTCGGCTTCATCAACTCCATCCCGTCTGTCATCCTCGGCGTCGTCACTGGTCTCCTTCCGGTCATCTTGCTCGCGGTGTTGATGGCCCTGGTCCCCATCTTCTGCAACATTTTCGCCAGAACCTTCGAGGTCACCTCAAAGGCCGCCCAATTGAGAGTTCAGAACTGGTACTTTGCCTTCCAAGTCATCCAGGTCTTTCTCATCACGACGTTCGCCTCTGGTGCTGCGGCTGTGGTGCAGAAGATTATCAACGACCCTACCCAGGCACCCAACTTGCTGGCCAACAACCTGCCAAAAGCAAGCAACTTCTACATCAGCTACTTTATCCTCTTTGGCTTGTTGAGCTCGGCACTGCAGCTTCTCAATATCGCTCCGTTGTTGATCCTCAACATCCTCAGCAAATTTTTGGACAAGACTCCTCGCAAGCTGTACAACCGCTACATCACCCTGAGCGGTCTCGGCTGGGGTTCTCTGTTTCCCAAATTCACCAACTTGGGTGTCATCGCTCTTGTCTACTCCGTGATTGCGCCGCTTGTGTTGGGCTTCGCCACGGTCGGGTTCGCCCTGCTGTACCTCGCTTTCCGCTACAGCGCTCTCTTCACTCTCGGAACCGACATTGACACTAAAGGTGCCTGCTACGCCAGAGCGCTCCGTCAGTTGGTCGTGGGCATCTACCTCTCCGAGATCTGTCTCATTGGCCTCTTCGGTATCAACACCGGAAACGATCTCATCACCATTGGTCCGCTCGTCATCACCGTTCTCCTTCTCGTTGCCACGATCGCCTGGCAAATCCTTCTCAAGCGCAAGATCAAGAAGATCGAGGAGGAGCTCGCTCTCCGCGACGAGCCGTCCAGCATCAACCTCGAGAAGGCCCAGAACGGCGCCGACCCATTTGCCAATGGCCAGAGCGGCCAGCAAACCCATCTTGGAAAGGATGGCTACGGAAATCCTCAGACCGCCGCGCCTCTCGGCGGTCAGCAAGCTCACATCGGCAAAGACGGCTACGAAAACTCCACGGCCATGCCTCAAATCGCCGCCACCAACGTCCCACCCAAGCCAACCGGCATGGTCGGGCGCGCCAAAGCCTTCTTCATGCCGCAGAAATACGCCACCTCGGACGCTCTGTCTTCCTACATCATCGGCGACCACCTCTCCACTCCCGTCCGTCCGTACACCAACACCGAACGCCAACAAGCCTACCTCCACCCGGCGGTCAGCGAAGAAGCGCCCGTGATCTGGTTGGCGAGGGATAAGTTGGGACTGTCGCAGAGGGAAGTCCAGGGCATCCGCAAGGATGTCGGCGAGGGACTGGAGGCTACGGATGAACAGGCTTGGTTTGACGAGAAGGCCAAGGTGTGTTGGGAGCAGAATGAGGTTACGAAGTCGCCGCTGTGGGAGGAGCGGGTTGAATATTAGATGTGATTGTGATGGGTGGGGGAAATGGAGGGCGAGAATGAAGGAGGGAGCGTCTCAGGTTGGTGTTTTGCCCGTCAGTCTTTTTCCTAATGTTTAGTGCTTGGTTTTGCGACAGTTTATACCACCCTCCGGCAGTCCTTGAGGAAGAAATGCAAACAGTGCAGAATCACGTTCTCCGGGTCGAGACCCATTGTTTTGCGTTGCTGCTTGATCTCGTCTCTTTCAATATAGTCAGTCGCGCAGCGTACGGCATCGCTGCTCGCGGCATGGGCATCGATTGAGTTGTTGAGGTGAGCACTAGAACTACTTTCCATGTAACATCCCCTTGCACACGCCGAAGCCTGGAGGCAATTTTGACAGAACTACAGTACCTCGTACAGGGCAGCCCCTCTGGGTAGAACATACCAGCTGCGGGTCCCAATTTCGACCCCCATGCAGACAATCAGTTCGCTGCGCGGGCCACCCTCCCCTGGGGAGGTCATGCCATGCCAGGTCCCCCAAGCAAGCCTAGAAATGCCATCCGTCCTGCCCCTTCTCGAAATCCATCTCCCAAAACATCTCCAGCCGTCACAGTCAGTTCCTCCGAGAAGAAAACCAACAACCGAACAAAGCGAAGCATCGTGCCTCTCTCAACCTCTTCTCCACCATTCTGGCTCTGGGCTCCATCGTCGTCGGCACTCCCGGAACTTTGGAGGAGCGTCGCGGCTGCCTGAAGGACAGCAAGCATTGTGACTCCCAGGAAAAGGTGGGCATGCTGCACGGGCTTCTGTAATGGATTGCGGCAAGGGCTATTCGGTTTGTAAATCTAAATCGAAGGGTAGCCCAGTGTCCCTTTTAGTGCGTCTTGGTGAGCGGCTCTCCATTCTTTTTCCATGGGAACCACACGCTGACTTGATTAGGAACGGCGATGATCCTGAGTCGGGCGCTGGGCAAAAGATGAGTTTTTCGCTGAGCGATTGCCACCTTGGAAAGAGGCTCGGTTGCTTGTCGATGGGGTCACGGAGATGAAGGCAGGCTGAAGTCGGTGACATTGAGAACGATGGATCGCATGGTGCATTGTGCTTGCAAACCAGGCTGTTGGGTCTTTTTGGACTGCGCAAGTGGGCTGCGACAATAGACGTGGATGACATGACGAGTCGGATCAACACTTTTCAAGTCTCTGCAATGCTAGTCTATGCAATGGTAGCTGCCTTCAACGTATCGACGTGGATGATTCTACGAGTCAACATACTTCTGCAACTGTCATAAAACCCTTGGCTTCTTCTTGGCCTGCCGCCCATCAGCCGTCGTCCCACTTAGATGTCATGAGGCCGTGTTCGCAAGAGAAGAAGACATCGGCGCCGTCGCTCTATGCGGACGCAAGACTTCCTTGCGGTGAACCTCGCCGACTGTCCGCCCTGAGAAGAACGCTTTCCCTTCCGTCTTTCGATAGAGTCTCCGACACGGCTGGAGGTCGGCCACGGACACCGACGCGAAAGGCAGCGATGAATTGGCCGGCTTTGCGACCGACGCGCTCTGCGACTCCCGGGACAAACAGCACGCCGAACGTGGTGAGGCCGAGGAGAGCGATGAAGGCGGCGGCGATGAGTGCGAGGGTGGTGTCTCCGCAGTCACAGGTTGGAGAAGCAGAGGGCGGAGTCTGGGATGGCATGGTCTGGTTCTGCTTGGAGGAGATCGTTGCCCGCTTCAGTGGCTCTGGCTTTGCGTAGTGATGTCTTTTTCGAAACAACGAAGAAGTGTCGAAGTTCAGACGCATCAGAAGGACCGCGGGAAGGAAGAGGGACGGAGGTTGAGTCGGCTGGCTCCTTCTAACCGAAGCTGTGTGCCTGAGGTGTCAAGATTTTCAAGGTCCACAGCTTTGGTACTCGGAGCTGCCTTGCTGCCACACCAACTTCAAAGCGGCGTACGAAGGGAATGATAGGAGATGACATGTCGGCAGAATCACGTTGGTGAGCTCCGAAGTCGATATCACTCGAATTTATTGCCACCTTCTGGCAACTGCCATGGATCACACAGCAGATCAGCCGAAGTAGGTCTCTCCATGGCCTCCCACTTCAAAATCCTGCGGATGAAGCTGATGAACTTGTCTTTCTCCTCGCCTCTAGGAATAGCCGTGACCCAGTCATCCAGTGAGAACTTGGGAATCGAGACTTCAGTAGATATCCATTGACCTGCGGTGCAACGCTGTCAGCAAGCTTTGCGAACGTCTGCATATTCGAGCACACCTCACTATTACTAACCTTTGTCATCGAAGAACGTCGGGATGTAGGGGTCTTTACTCTCCTGGATCATCCAGAGCGGTGGAAGTCCAAGCACGGATATGTACTGTGCCAGTGCCAACGGGAGCACGTAATGGCCGCGTTCCTTGTCGATTGGCTCGAATAAGTTGCGGCCCTCGATGAGTTCCAGGGCCTGTCAGGTGTCAGAGAGAGGGAACCGCCTTTTGCGGCGCAGACTTCGGGAAGTACTCACCATTATGCCAATCGACCAGACATCTACTTGACACCCCCATTCGACACCCATCAAGATCTCAGGGGCGCGGTATGTGTCAGGCATCCACCAACCATGTTGAGCGACATCGGCCGAGCGGGCTGATCCGAAATCAGTGAGACAAGCACCTGTCGTTAGGTCGAGGAGATTTCGTGGCTGGCCCCGAGATGGATACACAGGGTAGCCGTTCTTGCCATTGTCTATGACCGGCTCGGATGGGTTGCTGTCCTCCTCACGTTCCAGGACGACGAATTGGTCATCAGATGCGGTCAGCATCAGCACATTCTGGGTTGTGATTTCTATCTCGATCAGTCGGATTCGATTGTATTGGATTGAACAAATGGTCTTGCGATTACTTACCCGTGTGAACCAGATCACAGTCGACCCAGAGCCAATTGATGCAAGCAAGCAAGCAGCGAACAAGTGGCGGTACCAACACAGGGGGAAGCCGTTGGTCGGGAAACATGTGACGCAAGGTCCAAAGACTGCAGCCTTGGGGTTTGAATGCGATGCATTCATGCTGGCCCGCTGGGCCATCGAGTTGGAAGATGTCGTGGGGCAAGCGGGCGAAAGCTGAACCACTGTGCTCCTGGGAACAGCTTTTCATGTGCTGGAGGGTTTTGATCTCACGCATTACTGCAGATGTAGTGGTGTCTTTGTCCTGCACGAAGACTTTGATGGAGGCGTATGCGTTCGTCCTGGTGTAGCAGTCAGCCAAACGAAATCGAACGGGACTTTGGACACACGTACCTCTCGTCCTTTGCGAGCCATACTGTAGAATAAGCCCCAAATCCAAGCTTGGTGATGATTCTGTAGCGGTCAACAAGGCGTTGTCCGATTCGTACAGGGTAGTATTGCCTCTCGGAGTATCGAGGCAATGTCTGCTCTTCGATCAAGCCGCTCATCTTGGTGTAGAATCGTTTATTGCAGAGCGGCGCGGCGAAAAGCCTTTGAGAAGAAAGCCAGCGGCAAATGAACATACTTGATGTCTCGCAGGTCGATGGGCGCTAAACGTGGAAGTCTTCGGGTTGATTACTAGGACACTGTAAAGTTCCTGGCGGACTGCGGTCCGAAGATTACACATCACACCTAGAGCACGTTTCAACTAGCTCCGGGAACGCTCCGGGCCGGTCCCACTGAGTTCCAATGATCGCAAATGATCTTGCCGCATGAACCTCGCCGCAGTACCTCGACAAGGGATCAACCCAGCGGAAGCATCTTGTGTCAGCGCCTAGTATTCACGATCGCGCCTGCTCAGCAGACCGGAATGAGATCGAATGGCTATAAGGCGTTGTCGAAGCACAGCTATTCAGCATGTGTCTCACTTGTGTTCCATGATGATCCGAGCCCACATCCAGTAGTCCTGGACTTACAAGCATGACCTCAAGCGCTGGGAGTAGAAGTTGCTTTGGGATGAGGCGCTTCTGATGAGGCAAAAGCGATGATATGAAGCTCACGGAGTCCGCTCCCTTCGCCTCATCCCAACTTCTTACCAGCGCCCAGACTACAACGACACAACGTCGAATCCCAAACCAAGTCAACTATGCTTTCTCGACCCGTTCCTCCAAAAATCAAATTGGCTCCGACTGTGACATGGAGTCACTTGTCAGAATCCGTGGCACAAGTCCTCGAATCAACTGCGGAAGGACGAAACCGTCATGTAAGTGGAGCCTTCTCGCCTGGAACATTTCTACTTGTGCTTATCGATTGGCGTCAGGTTCAATTTCCCTTCAAGGAGATACGTTTGCCACGGTACAGTGCCCTCAAATCAATGTGAGACGCTATCTCCTAACCCAATCCGCAGCGGACATGTTGCACATCCGCCCAACACAGATCGATTCGAGGTTCGCCCGTCCATCACACTTGAGTTTCGAGGAACCCCCAACGGAACCCTGGTGGCCCACATGTTCCACGATGGCACGATCAAAGCGAGAGAGCAGATGCACGCTGAAAACAATGAACGGGCACGGGAAGAGTCTCGTCTGACGGCCGAAGAGAACATGTTCCCTTCCCTCGCCCAGACGGCAGCCCGAAGACAAGCATTCGATCGGATGCTCCAACGTATTCAAGCACTCAGGCAGGACGCTACGAGGTGCATTCTTTCCAAGGAAGTGGAAAAGTCCAACGCGCTGTTGGAATATCGGTCGTTCCTGGAGGACCAGGCGCGAGCACGACGTGCTGCCGCGGCTCAGGTTGCGCAGAGGAGAGGTTAGCTCCGGTTCACTGTATTATTATCTGTCTTTCGTAGCAGTAGAGATCTCGAAACTGTAGGTTCAAATATGTTTGGAAGCCTCGAAAAGAAGCAGCACACTACCGGCAAGCGAGTCTGATTCCAGAGTAAATTCATGTTTACGACCAAAGAAGTGCTCGGCATCGCGAGCGAGGCGGAGCATGCGATAGCGGAGGAGATATTGCGTACGCTACGTCGTAGATCGGGACTCAGCCTAATGAACGTGTGCAAGGGGGGAAATCAGGTCTGAGAAACGGTACGGAAGTGTACTCTGGAACTTGGTGACGAGGGTAGTCGAGAGACCTCCCAGAAGAGATCTGCTGTGCTCAGCTCAAGGCCCAGGGTCTGTTGGCTTGGTTTCTGGTCTGAACCAGGAGGGCGCGTTTTCGAAGGATGAAGTCGAAATCACCTTCGCGTGAAGTCACGCCCGTGGTCGGAGCCAGCTCCGAAAGCCAATTCTCCCTGGAAGCCAAGCCTCCGATTTCCAGCTCCGTCACTCCGTCTCCTATCGAGCATAACTGCTACTCTCCTCCTACATCGGCATGCGTCCTGAAGAATGTTGCAGGCCTCACGTCGACACAACGATACTTACGAGACTCGCGGGCGGTGCTCATGTCTCATCCCGCACAAGCACTGGCAAGCTTCCTCAGCTCTTCACAAGCAAGCCACATTGCTCAGGCCACCGGCTCGAAGTAGAACTCACTTCATCGCGCTCTCCGAGAACTCTCAGCAAGCCAAAGCGCCACAATCGGAGACTCCTTCACCACCATAGCGCCATCCAGGATTCAGCCTGGCAATGTTGCGCTGGCCGCGCAATGCGATGCAGAGCAGTCCAGCCCTACGAACGCCATCTGGACACGTGTGATGGGTATCATTTGACCGGAACGCGGCAACGTGCCGCTTCAAAAGCGTGGGATCGCATGATCGCGATTCAAAGGCCGGTCAAGCTCAGGACAGCGGTCAGAACTTCATTCCTACCATTCTCAATGCTGCTGCCACACTAGAAGCAACGACGTCTGGTTCAGGGCTTCCGGTGAGCAACGAAGCCCTTTGTGTATACGGTGCTACTTGACTCGAAACATACGGCGAGACGTGGTGTCAAATATGAGGCTGCTCTGCTCAGCTGAGCGGCGTTGGCAACGACCAGCTGAACTGCACGTCCTAGGGCAAGGCTGGCAAAGTCGCTCAACTTTCGACGTACAGCTGCACGTCCTGTGCAAAACCTGAGGTACCACTGCTCGTCCGCTGTACAATCTTGGTTATGTCAAAACATTGCCTGCCACGGGTTCGCTCGGGGAACCCGATGTTGGAGCTCTCCCTTTGGTCCTGACTGCAGCCACGCAGGTGAACTCGGACCGTGCTGTGAAGTCAGTCGAGGATAAGTACCTTTGGCGGACGCTGTTTCTCTCCGTGCTCCCTTCTCGGCACCATTCTCAGCTCTCCACAGCTCTTCCCTGTCGAAAAGAGTTCCGCTCATCATATTACGCGTCTGCTGCGATGGCCTTTTCAGGCGAGAAGCACGAGTCCGTGCAGTCGACTGTTACAATACTGAATTCCCCGCACAATCCGACCACGAAGCACAGCTCCTACATTTCGACCATCTCCGTCAGCAGACTCTCGAGTGCAACGACGCCGACTGGAAGCCGAGCAACCAAGTGAGTGCATTTGCTGTTCCCCTTACCTTGATGCTGTCGTGAGGGTACGCAATAACGCTTTCTTTCCAGATGAAACTTATCTTGGCTGGCCAGATTTGCGTGGTGTTCGCCATCAGTCTCGATATGACCATGCTGACGACGACGCTACCAGTATGTCAAGTGACTTGATGCCCTGAGAGACCACCGCTGACAGGACCAGGCTGTGGCCGTAGCTCTGAATACGCACGCCACCGGAGCATTCTGGATAGCCAGCCGCTGTCATCGCTCGGGTGGGAAGTTATCGCTGGGCAGTGTGGTTGGGCTGGGCGATCAGCACGATGTCGCTCGGCCTCTTCACTTTACTCGACGTCGAAACTCCCGTCCACGCCTGGGTACCTCTGTTCCTCACCGCTGGTCTTGGACAGGGAATCCTCTTCCTCGCGCACTCGATCGCTTCGCAAGCGGCGTGCGAGCAGAAAGATGCCGCGCACGCGAATTGCATGTATTCGTTCATGCGGTCGCTGGGTCTCTGCTTTGGCGTGTCGCTGGGTGGCGCGATCTTCCAGAACTTGCTCCGTATGAGATTAGTCGAGAAGCATCTCCCTGTTGAGATTGCGAGGAATGCAGAAGCTTTCGCACACTTGCTGAGTAGCATGAGAGAGAGTGCAGAGAAGACGGAGGTCCTCGCGGCCTACGCATGGACATTCCGCATGCTGTTCGCCGTGCTATGTGGTATCAGCGCGTTGGGACTTGTGATCTCGGTGCTGTTTGTCACGGCTCGCTCGCTGGACCAGGACATCGACTCAGAACACGGGTTACGCTACCTCCTAAGTCAGGCGCGAAATATCAAGGAAGGAGGTCGTCCAAACCTTCAAATTTTAGCTACTTCGTAGAATCCCCTCTCGGTCTGACTTGGGAGGTAGGGGTTACGGAGGAGGTCCACAATTGAAGAGGCCGCAGATGCGACCAGGACAATGGCCATGCGTCAGCAAAGATAGACGGCGAAAATGGACGAAGAGATGGCACGAAAAAGTAAAGATAAGGTACAGACGGGCATCATTGATCTTGGATCGTGGTTTTCTGTGTTGCCTCCAGTTTAGGATGGATGCGGAGCATGTTTTACAGAGATCGGCACGACTCAATGACATGTCGAACGTTAAACGAGTCTCGATTCGTCCTTCTGGGCGTCGTGCTTCAGTCTGTTCGTGGTATCTGCTGATTTGCTTCCTTCCTTTCGAGGTCATCAAGGTGGTAGGACAAGAAAGCCAGTACGCCGATGAACGTCGAGATGTACGATAGAAGTAAGTCGCCATGGCAGGTAACGCAGAAACAACGATGGTAGGTACGAGAGCGGAACAAGGCAGATACGGTGACGTGTACAGTGACATGTACGCGGACACTTACGAAGACATTTACGACGGCATGTACGGTGGCATGTGAGACGGCAAGGCATTGAGATGTACGACGACATGCACGGTGACACGCAGTAACATGTCTTTAGCATATACCATGGTCGGCTGTTGTCATGTACGGTGGCGTGTACGATTAGATGTACGATGAGTTGTACGGTGACTAGTATGACAGGCTATACTGCGAGGAAAAGGATAGAACGAACCCATGTTCTCTCTGATCTGCCGCACCTGAAGCTTGATCGGGGTGAAAGACAATCCCACAAGCCTAGTAGTAATACTTCCAGTCCCTTGCCAACTCCAGCTGTGCCAGGTGAATCTTCTCCTCTTCCGAGCTCGCGCAACACTTCTGAGCCACGACCTTGCCATCCTCTTCCGGCACGATGAAGTACGGTCCATCAACCTCACACTTGGTGTACTCGTCCGGCACAGTTCCGTTGTACAAGAAGTCTCGAACGTGCATTGCCATACATGTCGAAGCCACGGCAACGGAGCAGTGGCCGTAGCCCTCTACTTCGATCAACTGCGAGCCTTTAAACGCTTTAAGCGCCGTCTTGGCAGAGACGAGTGGGCAGATGGGGTCATATGTCGTCGAAAGAATCAGAAGTGGGTGCGCTGTGTGAACGCTCTCAGGCTGGGAGAAATTGTGCGTCCGCGGGATCGCCCAGTTCTGTCGATTGTAATAGTCGCCGTTCTCAGTCGGACCGAAGATGCTCTGGTTCAGCTTCGGCAGGAGTTCGTCCAGCATCGACTTTCGATCGTGAGGCCAGTACTCAGGCCCGGAAAGTGCATCGTTGGTAGTCACAAACCGATTGCCTTCACCCTCCATTTCCCAGGCTGGTTGACGACCGTACGCCAGCCAGGCATCGGTAGCATTACCTTTGAGGAGCTTGGCGAGGTTGTCGGCGAGTGAGTACCAGCCGGAGGGACGGTACATGTATGGGAAGATGCCGTTGAACCAAAGATTTTCCCAGGTGAGAATACCGTACATTGAGTTGTTGACGTAGACACTGATGGGCTGTTCCTTGAGTTTGCCCGAGAAGTCGAAGACAAGCTTATGCAACTTGTGCTTCGAGTCCCCTAGCTCAGACAGCGTGCAGTTCTTGCCGGCTTTGATGCACTCGTCGAAGAAGCTTTCGAGCACATCTTCGGTGTTTGTGAATTGCTCAATGTCGATCTGATCGTTGTACCAGTTGAAGTTGTTTGCGACTCCATCGATGATGACACGAGAGGACCTCTCGGGGAACAACGACGCATATGTCTGTCCGAGGACAGTGCCATAGCTAGGACGTGGTCAGCGACATCGACATTGAGAGCAGGCGCGGAAATCACCTGAATCCCCAGTAAACAAGATCCTCCTGTCCGACGGCATCCAAGATACTATTCATATCGGCGGCAGTTTGCGGCGTATTGATGTATCCACCATGCTCATTCATCGTATCTTTGCACGCCTGAGCCAAGTTCAAACTCCATGCATACGCCTCCGCACTGTCGTGCTCAAGCTCTGTATCCCTGATTCCATTTGTCAAGCTTCTCGCCTCCCGATTCGGGAAACACTCAGCCAGTGGTCGGGAAGCGTTGATGCCTCTTGGGTCAAACGACAGCAGATGGAAGCCTTCGCCCACAATATCGGCCAGTTGCTTGCCGCGACGGAAGACGAACTCAGTGCCGCTACCACCTGGCCCACCGGGATTGAGGAACAAGTTCTGCGTAGCATTGTGACCACGCATGCGGATCAAGGGTATGCTGAAAGTCTTATTGCCGGAGTTGGTGGCGTTGAATTGATCCATTGGAACGGTGATCTTCGAGCACTCGACGGGTCGACCGCTGACATCGCCACATGGCTCCCATGATATCTTCTCACCAGCATACTGAACGCCGGGCTTCATGGAGCCGCAGTGGTGATGCGGAGGTCTCCCAGTCCATGGTGATGAGGATTGAGTGGCGACGAGACACAGTGCAACGAACGCCAGTCCAGCTCCCTTCCACAGATTTGATCGCGAGCTTCTTGGTGGCGAGGCGGGAGCCGCACCCTCATCATCGAGTGGCACTTTTTCGTACATATTGAATCAATTTCAGTCCGATGGGATGTTGGCGGAAAGGTGTGAGGAAGTTGCGAGTCGGAGATTCTGACATTGAGGGGAAGCTAATGCCTTGGAGGAGTCGGACCTCATTTCGTTCGATCAGATCACCACGGCAGGGCTGTGATTCTGATGTTTGATTGATGCTTGATATTACAGTCAGGCATGTTTTGGTCATTCCCTTCCGAGTTGCTGATGGTACAATCAGCTGATTCAAGGTCATCGACGCATCTGCTATTTAAAATACAGGATCGAGAAGACCGACACTCAGTCGACCATCGGTATAAAATGATGTTGCCGCCCAAAACACCGCCGTATCATGAGTCATCTGCTCCCAGCGCCGGAAGGAATGCACGACTCCTAATCAGACAGCCTCAATCACAGCCCTACTTGCTGTCATTCTCTGCAGCAGTCACAGCGCTCTCGCGTTTTCTCCTTCTCCGCTCCCGCGCATGTACTTTCAGAATCTCCGGGTTTAGAAGATCTTCCGGCAACTGGAACTCTTCCTCTTCCATGTCTGGTATCGAATGCCCAAATGCAGTGACGTTCCTGCCATGTCGAGACTTGCCCAAGGCGGCTTCCCGCAGGTGACGAGCGCGATAGAAACTGGTAAAGGGTCTTTCTGGGGACGGTGGTCGTGCAGGAGGATGAAGTGTGAGGCGAGGTCGAGAGGGAGGCGTGCTCGGATGACTCGTGTGAGCATCTGCACGCCCTTTGCCTTTGTTCGAAACCCTGATCGATGTGGACGAAGCCGCTGCTCGGACTGCATTCGCCGTCTCGTTCAACAACTGCTGCGCGGCAGAGGCATTGAGGTCACTGCTCGGCGGCTCAACACTTCCCTCGGACGTCTCTCCTTCCTCCTCCTCGGCCTCTCGCGCCGCAATAAGAGCTTCCTTTTGCAGCCGCTGCTTCTTCTCTTGCTCTTTCCACTGCTTGAACTTGTCTACTAGCGCTTGTACCTCGGCGATGAAGTATGCCCTCTTCGCCTCGTATCGTTTGGCTTCACCATCCGTAATGCCAGTGATACCCAGCACTTTCAACCAATCGTGTCCCTTCAACCCATCGAGTATCCGTTCCAATTGGACCTTCTCGTGCATTGCTCGCTCACGCTCAATGTTTCGAAGCTGCTTCTCTTTTCGCTCAGCGCGGCGGTGGGACTTGAAGAAGTGCATGTCGGACAGTGGATCCTCGGGATGGTCTGACAGGGTGTTGGAAGCAAAGTCGAGGTTCAATACGGAACTGCCATTGAATTGGTTCGACGGCCGTTGCGGTGTCGACAGAGTGGGGTTTGTAGATGTCCGGCGCCCATTGGCATTACTCTTGCCAGGTTTGGAAGTCTCTTCTTGTTTGACAAAGGTCAGCGGGTCGTCTCTTATATACAACGTTGTGTCCGCCGTAAGAAACTCCTCCTCGAGAGGCACGTCGAACATTATATCTTCATAGTTAGGGAAGTATATAGCCAACTCGCTCTTCAATCGAGGTCCATCATCTTGTGATCGGAGGGTCCTTTTGTCTTCCTTCTTGCCTGCTTCTTTTGTCGGCGCGGGTGCTGGCACTGGAGAGCGCGTTGCACGTTGAAACCGCTCCGGCCTGGGCGGGGGCCGGAGCAGATCGTCTTCGTCGAGTTCTTGCTCTGTCCGTACGCCATTGATTGTCTCCACCACTTGTCCGTGCGGCTCGTCGACGGTTATCCTTGTGGGCGGTTTGGGTAACGCGAATCTGTCCAATGTAGTTTGCGTGTGTGATGATTTGGGGTGGCTCAATTTCCGTCTCTTGTTTGCGGGCGGGACTGCTGGGTCGCGTTCAGCGCCAGCATTGGCGTCATTGGTGATACGAATGCGCTGTTGGGTCGTTTGTCCGCCGGACTGGCGATTGTGTTGTTGCGGGAGTGGCGCGTGATGCTGCTGATGATCGTGATGCTGTTGCTCATGTGCCGCGGTGGTGCTCTTTTTCGCGGCCATGAGCACTCCACCAGTTGCCCGTATGGCATTGGCGACATGATGCGACATGTCGGCTGCGCGATCTCATGGCGGTAGCTATTCAGTGACGCATTGAAGGTATAAACGGTCGAGAGGGAACGGTGTCGCTCTTTCCCCTTGGCTTTTCGTAGCATCACCGTGCTTCCGGCGCATGTGAATCACCGTCATTTTAGAACCGGAGCAGCTTTGATAGCATCGATTTATCCATGGAAATTTGATTGGACAATGCTGCAAACTGCTGCAAACCTGAAGCAAACCGTTGGATTTAACAAGTGATGCCTTCAAAATGGACGCATTAGTACATTTATTTATACGCATGCATGCTCGTCCCCATGTACGACTACTAACACAGGCAGGCAAGCTACCTGGCCTCGCCGAGTTAGAGCATGTACGAGAGCATGTACGGGAGGATCACAGGAGCAGATAGCTTGCTCGCACGGAAATGGACAACTTATCTGTACGGCGACAGTCAAGTCATCCGACCGGTGGCAGTCAACTTGTGGTGATGGTCCAGTCCATGTACGTGGGCACGCCCCCTTGTGGTCACGTACATGGGAAGGGCCAACTGAGGTAACTCGACGGAACGTGTATGCAATCGCTAAACATTTGTCCCTAGCCATCTCACGTACACTACCTTCACTTCATGAACTTGCTTGCCATGTTCAGCAATCCACCCAGGCCACCTCCAGATCCGCCGCCCATGCTACCACCCATGCCTCCACCACCACCAGACATCTCAGACCTCATGAACATTTGCAGTGCCATCTTGCCCGCCGAGGCAATGGCATCCTGCTTATTTGCGCCCTGGCTGACATTGCCCTGAGCCGCCTGCTGGTCGAATAGCTTGGCGGCTTGTCCCATGGCCATGCCGATGATCTTGTTCTGTCCAGATCCACCGTGCCCACCGTGACCGCCACCACCGAACATCTTCAAAGCCTGCATGGCCGCAGCGCTGCCCAGGTTGCCAGAAGTCGCCTGGCCTCCTCCACCACCACCATAGAAGTTCTGATGCTGTCGGACAGCGTCTTCCTCATCCAGAGGCTCGTTTTGTACCTGCTGGTGTTTGCCAGTGAGCATGCTTAGAGCGGTGCTGAAGAGGTCTGAGTCACCAGAGTCGCCGGCATGCTGCTGAGCCTCTTGCTGCGCGCTGGAGAAGTCGTCCGAAGCACCGCCATATGCACCGCCGCCGCCGTAGGAGGTACCAGCGGACTGACCGTGGCCTTGGCCTTGTCGTCCGCCTTCCGAGTAGGAGCCTTCTGGGCGCTGGTGGTCAGATTGGTGACCGAAACCGCCGCCTCCCTGCTGGCGACCACCATATGAGTCTCCTCCACTGCCGTAGTTGTCCGAACGACCGCCGTCGTATCCACCCTCTTGACGTCCGTCAAAGCCGCCCTCCTGGCGTCCACCACCATGTCCGCCTTCCTGACGTCCGCCGCCGTAGCTCTCCTCTTGACGTCCACCGTAGCTCTCCTCTTGGCGTCCGCTGTAGCTCTCTTGACGTCCGCCGTAGCTCTCCTGCTGACGACCACCTTGCTGGCCATTTTCGTAGTCATCGTTGCGTCTTCCACCACCAGAGCCGCCCGAATAATAGTCATCAGAAGCACCACCCTCGCCCTGGCGTCCACCTCCTCGACCACCGCGCTCATCGTCGTTGTAGGACATTGTGGTCAGGGTTTCGTAGCTGTTGGTTCGGTCGATGGTATTCTAGGAGAGATGGTCGCTTCGAGCTTGCAGCATTGAAAGCATGGCGAGCAAACACGTGTAGCTTCCTTCACAGCTGCAAACCATCATGCCCCACCAAAGTTGCCGTCATTGGCATGGATAAACGAATTCACCCCGGGGTCAAGATCGCCTTGCTGGCTCCAACTTTAAACCTGATTTCCAAAAGCTTGTGCTACGAGTGAATGACTGGGGCGAGACGCAAACAAACAGGTAATGGCAAACGAATTGAAGCAATGTAGACCGAGAGTAGGAGCGATCTCACTGTCTTTCTTCTCTGCCACCGACTTCCATCCCACTTCCTTTCAGCTCACATCAACGACACCTCGAAGCAATTCCTATCGCATTTCCTCCTACAGCAATACAAGAAGATGCCTTCTACTACGACCATTGCATTGGCCTCCATCTTCGTCTTCGCCAGCGTCGTGGCGGGATATGTCTACGTGTTCGGCATTCCACCAGAGATGAAGCGAAAGCTCGAGAAGCAGGCACTTCAGACAATGGGCGAGGTACTGAACCAACGAACACATATCCCGAGCAAGAACTGACGCATATACGCTCGAAACAACAGAACAAGGCCTCCTACATGGTGAAGGATACCATCGGCAAGATGCCCGAGTCAGATCAGAAGGTCAGCAGCATCAAGAGATGAATTTCGTACGGGTTACTGACGATGATAGGAGCTCAACGACGTGAAGAACACCGTTAGCGGCGTAGCTGGAGGAGCGCTTCAGAACCCATTGGGCGACATGGTGAGTTCTGGAACATGCAGAAGGGCTTGTTTGGCCGGAACCATGAGCTGACTCTTGTGAACAGGCGGGCGAGACCGCAGACGATGCCACGAAGGGCTTCACCGGCCGCTAAACTTGTTGCTTCATGCGCACCGAATTCATCCACATGACTGTTCGGTCGTAAGAGGAGAAGGAGATGAGGCATACGGACGATTTAATCTGGATAGGATGCGCAAGTTGACATAACCTGAGACGAGAAGCAGAGAATTGAGCAGCCCGGAGCCACAGTCGCTGGAAATGACACATTCCAATGTCACAACTCTCCAGGCCTTCCTCTAATCTTCATCCATCCATTGTTGCCTCTTCGTCGCGCTTCGTCCTCAGTAGAATCCTCGTGCGGCGCGATACTCATGACGCTCATTGCAGCGTACTGTGACTCCTTCGGCCGGTTTGATCCTCCCACCAAGACCGGTCTCTCGTCATCCCGCTCCTGGTCCCACTCCTTCTCTTCCAGCAGTTCCCACTCGGCCCCAGAGACCTCGCCCAAAAGTGTGTTCTTCAGCTTGTCTGCAAGACGGCCAGGCGCAGACAGTTTAAAGTCTCTCATAAACTCTGCTCCTTCGGGACTGGCGAGATTGTTGCGAGCAGTGGCATGTGAGAAGATCCCTAGGCTACCAGTGCTCCTCGAATCCTGTCCGCTTTTGCCTGAACGTGCTGAGATCTTTCGATCGAGCGTCGGTCGCTTTCGCCCTTGGTGCACGAGAAGTTGCCAGAGGTTCCGGCCGATATGACATGTGTCCTCGAATGTGTTGATCGTGTCGATGCCTTGGGTCCGGCACAACCATGCAATATCGTATGCGATCATAGTCACGGCTTCGATGTAAAGACCGTATGTCTTGCTGTCTTCCTTGCATAGCTGAGCCAACGGTCGATCGATCCAGAGTGGTCGCGGTCGCGGTCGTTGCTCATCCAATGTGCGTGAGGCAGCGGGACTTATAGTGCGACTAGAAGAGAGACTTGGAAAGGCCAGATCCTTGAATTGGTACGAATTCTTCTCTAGCATTATAGCAGGCCGTGGGAAGTCTTCATGCGGCAGTAGAATCTCGCCAGGGAGTCGGACAGAGAGGTAGTGAGCACACAGGTTGAGGAGCCGTGCTACATTAGCGAAAGCTTCAGAGACCAGGTCATGAGGTTCAGCCACGACTCTTCCGCCAGTAGATGTCTTCTTCGGCGGCGCTTGCGTCTTCCCGTTCAGCTCTCTCAAGTCAGGGATAGCAATTCCACCAAGCATGTACTCCGACCTTCCCGCGGACGGCTTTCGTCTTTGCAAATTGCTGGCAGATGCAGCCTCGCGGCAGAGCAGAAGTCTTGCCTCGACAATCCTGGCTCGTACCTTTTCCAGTCGTTGAGCTGCCTTCTTTGTCGTGGTGATCACGGGCTCCATCGCACGAGGCCGATGCTTCTCCAGCTCGCCTCGATCGTCCGCAAGAATCGATCGTCGATGCTCGAGCTCCATCTTCCGCGCGACAACACGCTGTTGATATTCCTCGATCTGTCTCTTCAATTCTTCTGCCTTTGCGATGATCCCCTCAACACGATATTCAGTCGCCTCTTGCTCATCTCGACGACGCTCGACACAATTCTTCGAAATGCCCGTTGTCAGAGTATCCAGATCTGCGTCTTCCGACAGAGCAGCGAGGACACCATCGTTGCCTGGTCGGATCACAGCTTCGGCGTGGGAGTGAGACTTTTCGCGATCGAGCAGAGCAGTGACTTGCTCCAAGCGAGGGCTGTATAATGCGACCTGAGCACAGGAAGCGCACTGTGGTTTACGGCGATTGTTGAAAGTCCGACTGCAGATGTCGCATCGCGGGGTCGTCACGTCCATGGCGTTACGAGAGTGGCTATTCTGTCAAGGAACAGAGGATACAGGCGCTTGATCATGGTGGCCAACGAGCAAGCGGATCGAGATCGTTCACTGCGGCATAGCAATCAATGTGTCGGATTCTGGCGTGATCTGAGCAGCATATCGTAGATTGGCAGTTTTAGGATCGTGAGTGTGAAGACTTGGAGGTTATAGAGAGCAGATGATGTCGCAGGTAATGGAGATGCCGTGGTCCCGTGATGGCGCGATCTCTGGTGACAAGCGATCTGGTGAACAAGACGTCACGCGCACCTTCCGCGTCTTCTTCTCACTCAAGCTTACGAACTTCACTTCAACACCGACACAAACCTTTCTCATAAGACATGTCCACGATCAAGACAGATCACGATAACAACGACGGCACAGATGTCATGTCAGTGACTTCGATATCGAGCACCGAGAGTCCACCGCCAGAAGGTGAACAGGACCTCGCCGACTCTCCAAAAAGCCCCTCCCTCCCAAGCTCGCCGCCCTTGAAGGACGGACGATCTCATTCGCAGCAGTTGATGCCTCCGCCAACACAATCTGCTTCGCAAGCTCGAGCAGGTCAAAAGCGAAGTCGTGACGAGATGGCTACGACCGATCAAGATCAGGCAAGCAGCGCACTGCCAGTCGCCGCAAGTGCTGCTCCAGCTGTCTCCCAAGACGAGCAGGATGAGATCATAAGTGCAGCTTCATTGACCATTCGCGCTCAAGCCCAGAGTTCACAGGTGAATTTGAAGGATATGTCCGACACGCCTTGCCCCACATCAAGACCACCCTCAGGCCAAGGTGAGAATGTCGCCACAGAGGCATCAATCTCGCCATCTCAACCACAACAACCCGATCGCTCTACCGATTCACTTCCACCGCGTCCAGAATCCCGCCTCAGTGAATCGGATGACGGTTCCGATGCTTCCACAGACTCCAGCCGCCCCGAGGATCACATACCGGCCTTCAACTGGACTCAGCTCGAGCAGGACTACCATGACGAGGCCGCAAAGTTCCGCAGACAAGAGGCAGATGTTTTGAAAGAGTTTAGAGATCTGGGAAAGGTTGGTTGTTGGCCGGGCTCTCTACACTACCTTCATCCTGACCATGATGCAGTTTTTCAACCAGTGGGCTCAAGTCGGTTGTGGCAAGGAAGTCGACCGTTCTTTCAAGCGGTTTGTATCTCTCAGGATGGTGAGTGGGAGCGGAGCTGACGCGTGGTGTCCACAGTCTGAAGACCCAACAAGTCTTCGTCCAAAAGGAGGAGCGAGATCTGGAGGTCAAGCGAGAGCACTGTGAGTTCAGCGTGCACAACAAGGGAGTGAAGCTAATCCATCGCAGATGTTCGCGTCGTGGATGCTTTCAAGAGTGCGCTCCAGCTTCTCGACTACTGATGTGCAGCTGGTGACCATTTCTCTAGCGATCGTCGGCCTGTGCAACGAGGCAAGCGGAGAGAGAGCCACTGCTCCAGTTCAGCCCCTTGGCTCGGAGCCGGAGTCTGCTGTCGGTGAGCCGGCGGACGCCTCAAGGTCGGCAGCTGCAGAAGAGCATCAATACGCCTCCGGCACGGACATCGTAGCACAGCTGAGATCGTGGGCTTCACACTGGTCCATCAAAGTGCAAGTGGCTCATACGAGACCACGTAATGCGCACGGCTATCACCCCGCTCGGTGCATACTTATGTGACATGATTTATGTTTTCATGGGATGAAGGATGTGCAGGGGCGTATCTCTGCCGCAGAAGTGGCATGTCGCAGTAGCAAATGTTGATATCGCACCACGATCGTGAGCATGTCTCTCGATTGATCATGCGTCTGATATGGCCGGTAAAGGTTCAACAGCGTAATGGAGAATACGTTGGCTGGGAATGACCTTCGTGGAAGATGACATGTACATTGAAGAAGACATACCACAGACCAGTCAAACTGCGCGCTATTCCCACTTTCAACAATCCTTCGTTCTTCCATTGTCGAACACTGTCAAAGTGCCTTTCTCCCATTGCATCTGCGCCTAAATCCGACTCCATGAACCCTGTCCCTCGACCTCACTTCCGTTCCCGACCACCAACATCAACCACACACAACCACAAAGATGGCCACCACAAACCCCAACCCCATCTGCTTCTTCGACATCGCGCTCGGCGGTGAACCCCTCGGCCGCATCAAATTCGAACTCTTCGCCGACGTGACTCCCCGCACCGCCGAAAACTTCCGCCAATTCTGCACCGGCGAAACCAAAGGCACCACAGGCCGACCGCAAGGCTACAAAGGCAGCAAATTCCACCGGGTCATCAAGGACTTTATGCTACAGGGTGGAGACTTTTTGAACGGAGACGGCACAGGGAGCATTTCGATTTATGGCACGCGCAGTTTTGCCGATGAGAATTTCGAGAGGAAACATACTGAGGCGGGGTTGTTGAGTATGGCGGTGAGTTTTGCGCTGCGCACTGGAATGACTGGAATATCGATAGACTGACAACGAGACAGAATTCTGGAAAAGACAGCAATGGTTCGCAGTTCTTCATTACTTGTGCGCCCACGCCGCATCTCAACGGAAAGCATGTGGTGTTCGGCAAGGTGGTGGAGGGCATGGATGTCGTCAGGAAGATTGAAAATGTGCGCCTACGAGGAGAGAAACCTGCGACCGACGTGACCGTCGCGCAGTGCGGCGAGATGTAAAAGTTGTGCGACTCAGCAGTACGTCGGAGCGAAGCAAGTTGCCTGGTCTCATTGAAAGACCTGACGCCACGAAGCTATCACGCGATGAGAGTCTGGACACTGGGACAGGGGTGATGTAAAAGGATTCCAATTGCCGTCCATTGAATATGCAGAATTGCATAGCTGGAATACGAAATATGTCCATGAAAGGAAAGGCGACTTCAACCCATTCGAAGCGCCACCGCCGTCGTCTCAATATATGCCGCAAAAGAAGTAAGTCAGTGCCGTAAATCCATTCAACGCATCTGCCGTGATATCAATCCAGAAAATTTCTCCATCAGAAACAACTCCAAATTCTCAACGACCCGCGTTCGCTCGGAACGCAGGAAAGAAGATCGCCATCATCGCCCCTCACTCTTTCTAGTACGAGTCGGCGAAGACGGAAGCGCAACCCCAGTATTGCTCAACACCGAGGTTACCAGCCGCCTTCCAGGTGTCGTTCTCGTACGAGAAGAAAGCAGACTTGGAGCCGCAGACGGCGAGGATCGAGTCGATGGCCTCCTTCTGCTCGGCGGTACCGGCAACGGCAGCACCGTTCGCGTTACCAGCGGATGGCCAGCCAGTCTCGAGGTTGTAGGTGTCCTTGCCAGGGCAGGCGGACTCGAGAAGAGCGAGCTCCTGCTTGACAAAGTCACCGGCGCCGGAAGCGGAGATGGCGCCGTTGAAGTAAGGGTGGATGTTGGCGGCGACGCAGTCGATGACCGGGCAGAAGAGGGCAGCGTTCTCGACGATGACGGCGACGGTCTCGGTGGTGGTGACGGGACCGGTGTAGCCGGCAGCCTGGAACTGGGACTTGGTCTCGCTGATAAACGCGGCGAGCGAGCTGGCGTCGGTGTATCCCTGGAAGACGGCCTCGTTTCCGACAACGACCATCTCGACCATGGACCAGTTATCCTTGCCCCAGGTGGTCAAGGTGTTGATCTGCTCGTGGCAGCCACCGGAGATGCCGGAGCCGTCAATGTACACTCCGAGGATGATCTTGAGGCCCTCGGCGGCGCAGGCAGCGCCGACGTTTTGTGGACCGGAGCAGTCGGTCGCATAGATGCGAACGGTGGTGAAGCCCTTGGACTTGATGGCCTTGATGTCGGAGGCGACGTCGCTGGCCGACTTGCAGGTGCCGTCTTGCGCGTAGGGAGTGTAGGTCATGGCCCACTTGTTGCCGCTGGGCGTGATGGCTGCGTGCACATCGTTGACGACCTGCTTGGCGATGGCTGCTGGTGCGGAGTAGGCAGGCGCAGAGTAGGCAGGCGCGGAGGACGCTGCGGGTGTCGGCGCAACGTAGACTGATGGAGCCTCGTGCGTCGAAACAGGCGCAACGTATGTCGATGCCGGTGGAGGCGCGACGTAGGTCGAAGCTGGAGGAGGAGCGACGTATGCTGGAGGAGGAGCAACGTAGGTCGAGGCTGGCGGGGGAGCGACATAGGTCGAGGCTGGCTTCATCTCAGCCATGGTGGCCTCGCCGTACCACGTCTTGGTGTATGTCTCGTAGACGCAGACATCGTCGGCCTGGTCTGCGACCACGGCGGGGTGGCCGTAGTTGTTTCTCTTGTGGAGGTGAGCATGCTGGTGCTCGTTGCCGGCGTGAGGAACGGCATTGGCCATGAGACCAGACGCAAGAAGCGCCGCGACAGTGTAGACACCCATTGTGATATGAAAATACCGTGATGATAGCCGCTGAACGAGTGAAGCGGGCTGTCGATTGAAAGAATGGCTTGGGGGATCGTTGGTGAAGCGTGCGAAAGCGATGGACGAGGAAACCGAGCGCGCGATGGGACGCGGGGACAACACTCAGATTTTGATCAGATTCGGCATGGCTGACCTATACAACGCGATTTGCGCCTCACGCAAATTGGAGGTTGTTAGACGACGGCTAAGTTGGCCGCTATCGAAGAGGTCGTGCTCAAAAGGGCAATCGTTAAATGAGGTCTTTGCCAAGTTCTATGGGACCCGCACGGGAGGACAGGGCCGTCGGATAGGATTGGGTGAATGAATCGGCCGTTGGCGTTGCTCGGCAGATTGCTCCACTCGATCAAACTCGTTTTGATGGTTCATCAGGAACGGGCGAACTCTGTTGAGCATTCTAGATTTCGCATGGCAACCACTCTCGGCGGACGGCGAGATCGTGTTGATTCAATAGATTTGTTTTCGCCCACGAGTCGCTTCCGAAGGCTGGTGTGTGAGATGAGGACAAAGTCGAGAAGTACTCTGCGAACATCTCCAGCTGGTCGATGCTGTCCATGAAGGTCGCAGAGCAAGCATGCTCCATCTATCGTGAGTCTTCTCAACAGGATCCGGAATAGAAGGCGGATTCCAGTCCCGATGGAGTCTCGACTCTCGAGGTCTGCAGCTTGTCGCTCTTCCGAGAAGGACATGTCTCAGCTGGCCGTTGGTGAAATCATGGTTCCCAAATGCTTGACCTGAGAACCTTTCGTGAGAACTTGTGGGCCACTCGTCAAACAAGATCTTTAGTCCGGTCGGCCTGGGTCAAAGTAACTTGATGAAGCGATAGACAATGTGATACCGCAGAAGATCCATGTGAAGTCGAGACTGTGATGAGAACCTGGAATGTGAAACAGAGTCCGACTACCTCCTTGGTCCCGCCCAACCACACAATTCGGACGTTGGCAGCTTGGAGTACGCAGTCTGCGGTAGAGAGAACGGACATGTATCTCGACAGGGCAATGTAGGCAGGCCAGCAAGCCCTTGGCTCTCCGGCTTCTGCTATACCATCCAAGCTACCCGAGTCAAAAGTTGCGTCTTCCGGTCTGGGCGGAGCTATGGAGGTAGCGCCTTCACAAAAAGCGAGGGCCGTTCACGCTGCTGCCACACAGCAAGTTACACAGTCATGCTAGATCTTTTGTCCATCTCGACCTCACAGATGCAAAAGCAAAAGAAACTCCCCCACATAGGGTCGAACTATGAACCTCCCGATCGTTGTCCATGAGCGGATAACAGTCGAACGCGCTAGCCAATTGCGCCATGGGGGAATGATTAGGGTTGAACGCGCGAGCCAAATTGACTATTGCGATGATTGCCGGCAAGAATCTGAATGTATATAATTCCAGCAACATTGTCTGAGCTCTGAAGACGAGCTGATCGATGTGAGCAGGTGTTTCGAAAGTGTTTCGAGTGCTGAATTGAGGAAAGGGAACAGTGTGTCTCCATAACAAGTACCCGCGGGCGCAACTGACATTTGGGTATAACATCAGCGGGACAGCTTGGACGACTATTTAGCATGTCCTGCCAACTTGCTCACACGACCGTCAGTATGTCTTGCTGACTGACCTCTACGGCCATTCAGCATGTTACCAACTTGCACCGGTCTTGCTAACTTGCCTCCACTCCTATCGCACGTGTCTTGCCGTCTTACCTGCACGAACATGTAGCATGCCTTACCGCTTATCTCTACGCCAGGTAGGTTGCCTGACTAACTTACCTGGACGCCCTAGTAGATAGAAGTGTCCAGAGAGTGGGTCTAGGCTATTAGGTCCTATCAGGACATAGTAGTACAGTAGGATCACGCGAACGAGGAGTCTAGTAACATTAGAGTGACTCTGCGCGTGGCTGCTTCGGTTCCTGAGGTGGCATAGACGTAGGGTGCTTGGGCTCATTATTCGGGACGGAGCTTTCGGTAAGCGTGTCCTGTAGGATGGCTTGATCTTCACTCATCTTCTCGATTTTCCTGCGCTTGCTCCCATTGCCCAGCTTCGGTGGTGTGATGGCGGTAGACGTAGCCTCCTTAATTCTCGTCTTGCCTCTGCCCTTGTCCTTCGGCTTGTCCGGTCCTGCAGCTTGTGCTAGGTGGGAAACCGTCATCGATGCGACTTTAGCGTAGTGGAACTCCTGTGGGATATCGTACTTTCGGAGGCCAGGTCTATTAGGAGCGAGTGTAAGGAGCAGGTCTACCAGTAGTAGCTTTGTTTCGGGTGGAAACTGTCCGAGATGCATAACCGCCATGCTGTAGAGCGGATTGATCTCTTCTAGAATTTGACCCTGTGCGTCCTGCCACAAGCTGTGTTCGCAGGCGGCCATGACGAGCTGAGCGCACGTAGCTACTGCAAGTCTCCGGTGTTCGTACGGGATTGCGGCGAGGTTGTCGTTGGTGTGACCTTGTTGCTGCAGCAGATTGACTTCGGGGGTTATGGTCAGCGAGCATCGGATCGCCTGGTTAGATGTCACGCTCCGGTGGAGCCTGCGTGTTTTGACGAGCGATCCGCGCGCTTCTCCGCGGAAGCATGTAACTACTGGATGAGGCATGAGGGACTTGGGCGAAACTTCCTTCTCCTCGAGGGCATAGACCTGGGGTGTCTGCTGATGATGTGTGTGCGTCGGCGGATTGGGAAAGCTGACGTTCGACCGAGGTTCCATATTGGAGACTCATCGTTCCTGTTCCGATGGATAGACCTGGGGTCCCTCCATTGCCTGGGTCCGATAGGGCGGCTTGGGAGGTCTGACGGATCGAAGACTTTGGCTCTGGGCGAGTCACTGCTGAAGTGGTCGGATAGACCTGGGCTCCTTCAAATTGCTGGGTCTGGCGGGGGAGCTTGGGATCGGAATCGAGTGTCAATTCCAGCCGCTGGGCGCTCCTCGTGGTAATGCGCTGGCATAGACGTAGGGTCCTACATTTTCGAGTTTCGCTGGACCCGCAGGGTGGTCACTTGCGGAGCCATACTTCTGGCATGTTTGTGACTTCGCGAAAGTTTACGATCTGGTCTCGTGAGACCCTATCAGACAGAGACTTAGCATGATGGCCGTCGTCAACATTATCATCATCATGGCGTACATCGCTTGCTGTACCTTAATAAGATCTGCCGAGCATGGGCATTCGCTTTGTGCATAGCGAAGGAAGCTGCCGCAGCGCGTTCGTAGCGTCCACGACCATGCAAGTACCAGACTGACCAACCTGCTCGATGTAATGGAACAGGTCGGATTTGTTCATTAGAGCCCTGTCTAACTGGATACAGTCAACAGTACAGGGTCGAATATCAAATGTTCTGCCGTCGTCGGTGGCGCTGGTTCAGGAAGGCGGAATTGTTGTATCGACGTGTGGAGACATGGATACGTTGAAGAGGCGGTGGTCCTTAGGTGAAATTGTGGTACATCCGTGGTCCCGCTCAAAGTGCACCACGATTGCAATGGCGTAAGGTAAAGTCCTCGGGCAAATCTCGGCTGAACCGTCGATTCGCGAGAGTTCGTGGGCAAGGGGAACAATGGGCGACAAGGCTACATTACCTCCCTCGCTCCGCTCAACCCGCACCGCACAATTCGGACGCCGACAGCTTGGAGTATGCAATCCAAGCTAGAGAACGGACAGGTATCTCGAGGATGTACGTGTCTACGAGTTAATCGGAGAGCTGGCAATTCGTTAGCTCTCTAGCTTCTGCTATACAGTCCAAGCTTCCGGAGTCCGTGTTGTATGTTGCGGTTTGAGCGGAGCAATGGAGGTAAGTAGATCTAGGAGTCGGAGCAGATGGAACACATGACGAAAATGTTGCATTGATTCGCAGAATTTGCATCGATGCTATACTTCTCAATCATTCCGTGCGATCCGATCTACCCAGTTCTCGTCACTGCGATGCACCATCCTCAATAGAGTCCAGAGGAAAGGCATCGCAGTGTCGACCGGGTGGGTCGGTCCAAGTAAGCAACGCTGGGAAGTGGATGAACATAAAGAGGCGTATCATCGCTGTTCCGAGTACCGACAGAAGCAAGGGCCCTCGCTACTTCTTAGTAACCACGAGGACCTTGCTGAAGACAGCGAAGGTGTCCATTCCCGATGCATCGGAGTTGGCGATCACGATCAGCCTCGGCATGTAGTCGCGGATGTACTTGCAGCGACCGAGCTCGACGTGCTCCATGTCAGCCTTTCCTTAGCCGTGAATGCTGCGGTCTTGTTTGTGAAGCTGGGCCCCTGGCAATTTCAGCATCTCGGAGACATTCCTCGACCAACCGGGAGTGGGAATGTTGTCATCGAGCGTATCGGTGCGACTAAGAAACTCCAAAGTATGCCGGTGACGGTGGAGAATACTATCGATTAGTCGATCGAGTGCACGGGTCTCCTCTTCGCCTACGAGGATATCTTGCTTGGAAACGTAGAGCGGATAGTCCATAGTCCACACGGTGTCAGGGATGATTCTCTTGTCGATCGTGCGAATGCAGAATTAGACATCGTCGAAGGACTTTCCCGGGTCGCTGCCCCAAGACGAGGTCATGACAGTCAAAGTGGTACGCGCGGAAGATGCTGATCAATCGACTTTGATTCTAAAAGCTCAACAGATCTTCCTCCCCATTCTGCGCGTGCTGCGTCGTGTTCATAGTCCCAAGTCCCTGGCCCTGATTGACCACATACATCTGCCCTGCACCACCTATTGGACCTCCAATCGGGCTATGTGCAAAACCATCATTACCCGCGGTCTGGTTGTTGATGCTGGAGAAATACGCATCCGCCTCGTCCAGCACATCATGCCCATTCTGCACGACGCCTGTCACGGCCTGCGCGTCCGGCGCAACGAGTTTCGTGGTGGTCTGCCAGCTGGGGAGCTTCTCTCGTTGTAAAGCAGGGCTGTCTTGTAGCCGGCGCGGTCGTGCGGATCGGAAGACAGTGTGGACCGGTTTCAGGTATACCGTTGCGAGGGTTCCGACTACGAGACACATCTCCTCCAAAGTGACCGGATCGAGCTTTTCGCTCTCAGCAGTGATGGCGGGCTTTTCGCCCATGACGATGCTCTTCGCTGCGGTGGGGTTGCTGCTGAGGAGCCGCCAGTACATGTAGCCTCGATCGCGGAGGTCCGGATTATCTGTGTCTTCTGTCGCCCATTTGAGAACCTTTGGGACAAGGTCCTGCCCCTTTGTGGGGCGTTGGATGAACAGCTTGACGGTGGCAGTGAGCAGTGCGAGTTGAACCTCGTGAGGCTCATCGGCCCAGCTGTCGAGGAAGTCTTCCAAAAGGACCTCGGAATTGTCTATTCGATCGGCATACTGGCCAATAACCCAAATCATGGCAGCTTTCGCTTCCGGTTCGTCCAGGGAGTCAAGGTTTTCGCAGAGTGTGGAGATGATGCTTTCGTACTGGTTGGGATATTTGCGGAAGATGTTTCGGATCACGACTGTGGCCTCTTGGACGATGTAGGATACTTTCGTTGCGACCAATTCCAATAAGGTGGATATGCACAGCTTGGCTGCTGGCTCGATCTTGATGGCTAGCTTGCCAATCGCACGGACAGATTTGCGGACGAAGTGGACGTCAATCTCTGTTGCGTATTCGCGTAGCTCCGTCAATACTTCCCGAATGTTATTCCCGGTAGCAAGCATAAAGATGAGCTCGAGTTTCGTGACCTTCACATAGATAGGATCGTTGTATTTGCAGAAGAAGACTCGTATGTCATTCCGAAGGACTTCAGGTCGGCGCTGGAGGATGAGCAGTGCGTTTCGAAGGGCGAGGTACTGAATTTCGGGTCCTTTGCTGAGGAGTGTAACGAGAGGCGGACTGAGCTTGGCGCAGAGACTTGCGATTGCTCGATCTGAATCGATGTAGTTCATGAGGTATAACATGACACGAATGCAAGTCAGGACCACGGCCGAATTCGTATGTGATAGACGCGGCGCGATTCTGTCTGCCAGGAGTTGTGCTTCTTGTGTATCTTGAGGGACGTATGAGGTGAGAGCCTCGAGGATATATGTTTGACCCCACCTGGTAGATGTTAGCATGGTGCAGTCAAATCTGTCCTGTGATACTCACTCTGAGCAGTCTGGTAAGATTTGAACAATCTTGCTTGCGTTCGCGTAGTCAATGGTAAGCTTGATACTTTCGCTTCGTTCCCAGATGTCCATCAGCGCCGCAAGAGCAGAGGATACGACAGTAGGGTTCTCATCGCGAAGCATCGCATTAAGCCTGTCGATCAGATCACTTCGTTCGACCAATTGCTTGTCGTGATCGTAGACTTTTGCGACTGTAAATGCTGCCGTTTTCCGTACGTATGGATCCAGATCTTTGAGTAAATGCTTCAAGGGGTCGATCGTTGCTTCCACGAATTGCCGTACATGGATATATGATAGAGTTCGGAGTGCAAGGGCACGCATAAGAGGATTGGAGTCCTCGAGGTCCTGGCTGGGATGTCAGTGTGGACCAAGTAGCAAGTAGAGGGCATGCATACCGCAATAAGGATAGGTAAAGCCTTCAGCGCGATGTCCGGCTTCATTCGTGCGTAGTTGACCAAGTATAGAAAGCACCTGATTGATCTTCAGCACGACCCTTCTGCTTCGACAGATTTCTCACTGCTTCACTGCTCCAAGCCTGACTCTTACTCACATCTTCTTGATCTCCAAGTTCTGAATACCCATACACCCGACAATGTCCGGAAAAAGTGCGACCATATCGTTATTGCTCATGGTCATGTTGGCCACAATCTTCTTCAACGCTATGCGCTTCGTCATGAAGGTCTTGTCCTTTTTGCCGCCGGTGGAGTTGAGCTCCAACTTGAGCTCGGCGACCTTGCCCTGTAGATCGGATGCATTGTGAGCGAGTGCCGTGGCTTTGTTTTGTGGAGGTATGTCCGGCATGCCGTCTGGCGTGAATGTTGGAGAGATCGTGGACGTACCCTGGCGAAGAACTTCGCATCTTGTCCGGTGGAGGAACTCATACTGGCTCGCTGCCCAGCGGCCGTTTGTGCCTCCTAGCTTTTACTTTCCTGCATTGACTGTTCGTGGATGCGCGTGAGGGGCTCGCGGTAGGGGTGGCTTGCGTGGGTAAATCGATGTGGCCGGCCTGTTGATTGTGTCGAAGCGGTCTCCGTACACAGAAGACACGAGCTTCAATGGACAGAGGCAGCGAGGAAGTGTCTGGGAGTCGTTGATGCGATCCAATATATATCCCGTTCCAACAGTGAGGTCTCTCGGCGTTAAGCTCTCCTTGAACCCTTTGGGAAGCTGCGCTGGCGTCGCGAAAGTGGCTTGGCATGGCATCGCGGACAACTCCATCTCTTCGATCGTCCGCAAACTGAAAGCAACATCACCATCTCCAGTACACCTACCACCACCATGGCCTCACAGAACTCTCCACCGCCGCCACCGCAATGGCTGGTGGACATCAACGCCACGTCGCTTACGAAACCCAAGTCGCTCAAGCTCGCGGATCCGCCGGGGTTCACCTCTTCAGAAGTCGTCAAGTCCTCCAACAAGTCCAACAAAACCGCTGTCACCGCCCGAAAACCACCTACGCCAGAGCAGATGGATACTCTCAAGTTGAAGAAAGCATGGGAGATTGCGCTTGCACCCGCGAAACAGTTACCGATGAGCGCTATCGGCATGTACATGTCAGGAAACAGCTTGCAGATCTTCAGCATCATGATGGTGTTCATGCTGTTCAAGGGACCGATATTGGCGGTCATCGGCATCCAAGGCACATTTCAGAGATTGGAGAGCGACGGGATTAAGCAACAAATGATTATGGTGAAGTTGGCGTTTGTTGGGTGCAATATGCTAGCGCTCGCGTTGGGTATTTGGAAAGTAAACGGGATGGGACTGCTACCGTGAGTATTACTCCACTGCTCAAGCTAACCAACTCTCGACTGACATGCGAACAGGACAACGAGATCAGACTGGCTCGCGTGGGAATCGCCGAGGGAGACCATCGAGCGAGCTTACTTTGTGCCTTCATGACGATAGATTACAGTATACCATAACCTCTGTCCGAATCGTTACATGATGGTATCGTGCGAAACTCTTTGTCGGCACAGCGTGGCAAAGTCTTTTGACTGACTCTCCGAGAACAGCAATCCACAGCTCTGAGCGCGCTCTGATGCTTCTCCTAGATCTCGAAAGCCTGATTGTGAACGAAGAGGTGATCAGCCTGCGCCGGATGGGTATGTTTGGAAACGCGAATTCGACCAACAGAACAACGCACCATGCCCGCTGCAGATCGGTGACACGGGAGAGTCAGCAGGAATGTGTCTCGCTGAGGTGTGCTTCGCCGGCAAATTGCACCTATGCTCGCACAATCAGTAACTTTTAATCTGCTCTAAGGCCAAACACGACGGTCGACTCCGGAACCCTATACAACGGCGGTCCTTCCTAGCGACATGATCCTGATCATCATTTGCCAGCTTGAACTCGACACATTTCTCGAGACACGTCTCGCCTGCAAGAACTACAACAACCTCATCAAATTGCATATCAAGGGCGTTGCCACAGCTGTGGCCCGCAACACTTTCGGGAGGCATGCAGAAATACTCATCTCGGCACGGAAGCCTTCGTCCAACGATGCCAATGGACGACTTCGCTGGCTGAAGTGGATGAGATATGAGCATTTGGCGGCGATAGTGCTCGAGCATGCCGGAAAGAAGTGTGTCTCTTCGCAGGACCACCTCGGGTTTGAGCTGCGATCAGAAGTCGCTCACGGATGGCATATATTTGCCCACCTTGCCAAGATATCCTGCGACTTCAAAGCGTCAAACGATGCAGTCCGTACAACGCACAACCACGCAGGCGGAGAACCTAAAGGCTTGATGGAATGGTGGTCAACTCCGGACGATATGAAGCGGACAACAATGCGCTGGACGACCTTCGCTGAGACTGCTACCTCCGTGGAAATGCGAGGATATATGTGCCTTTGCCATCGACTACTGGTCGACGTATTCGGCTTTAGCGAGAATCGCCGACTGACGAAGGGCGACCTCATCGCGCGATGGACACCATCATGGGTCTTGGCTTACGTTGTGGAGAGAGCACAAGACCTGTTTTGGAAGGGCTGGGTCGCTAGACCCGATGGCAGCGGGTTGGACACTCAAAGCATTCGTAGAGAATCGAGAGTGCGTGGCTTGAAGGTGTTTTTGCCAGGTACATGAGCATTGCCCTTGTCGAGCGCCAGATGGGTCGCATCCTGCACCATGTTTCGGTCGATGTGGTGAACTACCATCGTCCAGACCCGATTGGCTTAAGAGCAAGATCGTCCGAAGCATATACCAAGCGTATCAAGCACGGTCTCGTTGACGCCATCGTGAGACTTCGGCTTGATTCAACGAGAACAGGAGAGCCAGTGCCCGAGAGACTTTTGATGCATCTACCTTACGAGGAACCGTTGGACTGGACTCTGCTTGGCCATCCACCCCCGACACAAGCCGATCATAGGTCCGACATCGAGTACCGCTACCTGTATGTGATTTTGAAGGGATGCAATTCCAGACTTGGACCAATCCCGGGATCATGGACCGGGCGAGTCATCGAGAATGACGTTGCAGACTGAGAGGAAGATTGGCTCCAGCGTTGCACCATCGATTGACGTTATAGACATGCGGATCACAAGGTGTAGACCACGTCGATGACCGCTGTAAGGCCTCTGCAGCCTTTCATACTGCCGCATTCATAATGAAGCCTTCAGCATGGCGTTTTGCTTCAAAAATGGCTCCACGGCTTGCATAAATCCCTCTGGTTGATCGATGTTCACCGCATGTCCAGCGCCCGGAACCACGACTTTCTTCGCTCCAGGAATTTTCTTCGCCATGTACACAGAAGCCACCAAGAACGGCTCGTCCTCCGCTCCCACTACGATCAACGCGGGCACCTGAACTCTGCCCAGACTTTCAATAACCATCGAATTTCGCTGCGTCAACATCCCTCTCGCCGCCAATGCCAGTCCTTTGGAGTTCCGATGCGAAGCCTGCCTTCTCTCTGGACTCTGACGATGCAGAGCAATTGAGCCATCCCTCTCCAGCTCCTCTGCGGTCTTGATCGCAGTCCGGTTCCATTCTTCTCGCGCGGAGTCCTTCTTGAACCCTGGACCGGTATCGATTATCAGCAGTGCGGAGACTTTCTGTGGGTAAAAGCGGTAGAAGGCGAGACTCATGTACCCGCCCAGCGAGAGCCCCCGACGATGGCTTTGACTTTGCTTTCGCAGGTTGCATCAAGAATGGCGGCGATGTCTTCGAGGGTGTGCGCTTCGCTGTACGCGGACGAGTCGGAGGGATAGTCCGATTTGCCGTGGCCGCGCATGTCCCTGTAGAGAAGTGGTTGGCGGACCTCACTTGAACGTGCCTGACCGTTATACTTACCATGTGATCAATTTGAAATCTTTTGAAAGAGCTGCGATTTGGCCATCCCACATGGACGAGTCCGCTGAGTAGCCGTGGGTGAGAATCAAGGGTTTGCCTTCACCATGAACCTCGTAGTAGCTGAGCTTTTTGTCAGTAGCGCGCCGGAGAACCTCGGTGATGCACTACATACAGGCGGACACCTCCTCTGTTGAGAAATGGCACTGTCGACTTCTGAGTAGTATCGACGGTTGGCCAAGCTAGATGAATCTTGTCTCTTCTAGATTCGAGGAGATCGGGACGTCGCCAACATGAGATACACTCTCGCCAGAATGCCAAAACAATTTCACAGACAGATCTTTGATTGCAAAAGCGATTGAGTTGGAGAATCCGCAGGACGAGAGGAGTAGCTTGTGTAGCTTCACCGAGCTGTGCTAGATCAGCACTCTCAGCTGCAACACCACCATCTGAGTGCTTCGCAATCCTTTGACTTCTACGTGATCCCAGAAAACTCACCGCCGATCAAGTTGCAATCCTGCATCGTTCTGCAAGTAGTTTGCGCCGAAGTCCAGTCACACCCGGGGTGAGGTTACGCACAACGCTACATCGAGGCAAGATCTCCATGGCGTCCGAAGCCTCCGATAGATTGCCATGTGCGGCTGAGGTGGTATTCCGTTCGAGTGGGATAAGGAAGAATGAGCCTGCCTCCACCGATCGGAAGGTGCAATAGGCACACTTTGCCGTCGCTTTCGAACACCCTGCTGGAGCAGCCGCCAACATGCCGGCCATGGATGAGAAAATGATCGCAGTCCAGGAGGTCCAAGATCAGGATGGCAAGCTGGCAGATGATGTGCATCAACTCGGAGCTTTGGGATACAAGTGAGCATGCATCAGCGGCACAAACGTCTATCATGGCATGTCGGATGACATTGAACTGACTGCTCATGTCCCCGGACGACAGACAGGAGTTCAGACGGTATGGACTGACGAACCACACGAGAGCTTTGGCGAGACTCTAACAACAAGCATCAGAGACTTCACGATCCTCGAATCCTTCGCCGTCGCTTTCTCCGTGCTCGGGCTTCTCCCTTCCATCGCCTCTACCATCTCATTCAGTCTCGGATA
This sequence comes from Zymoseptoria crescenta, assembly GCA_026122155.1. Taxonomy (NCBI): domain Eukaryota; kingdom Fungi; phylum Ascomycota; class Dothideomycetes; order Mycosphaerellales; family Mycosphaerellaceae; genus Zymoseptoria; species Zymoseptoria crescenta. Next base: position 27,429 of record JALRMM010000102.1, on the reverse strand, counting down.
TGCAGGCATTGCGGGCACCGTCTGGGGATGGTTGATCGCGACCATCATGATTCAATTTACCGCGTTGAGCATGGCGGAGTTGTGCTCTAGCATGCCGACTGCCGGAGGACTGTACTATGCCGCTGCGGTACTTGCGCCGGAGGGTTGTAAACCAGCTTGTAGTTGGTTCGTGGGCTGGTCTAATATATTTGGATATTTGACAGCGCCGTGCTCGTTGAACTATGCTCTGGGTTAGTCTTGAGACGCATAAATTCTCGAAAGAGTTTACATGAGATATTGACCGCAAGAACAGCCTCCATGATCCTAACCTGCGGCTCGATCGCGCATCCGACGTACGTGCCCACCAACTGGCACACCTATCTCCTCTTCCTCCTCGTCCTCACCATCGAAGGCCTCATCGCCATGCAATCTACCAAAATACTCGGCAAGGTGAATCTCCTCGGTACCGTATTCAACCTCCTGATCATCATCGTCTTCGTCATCTGGTTCCCTGTCGGCTCAATCAACACTCCGAAGACCAACTCCTCCCGCGAAGTCTGGACGACCTTCACCAACGGCACATTCTGGCCTACCCCATGGGCTACCATCATGGGTTTCCTCACCGCGACTTACACCCTCGCTGGGTTCGACGCTCCCCTACATATCGCAGAAGAATGCAGTAACTCCGCCATCGCCTCTCCCAGAGCGATCGTCATGGCCGCGCAGTCTGGCTTGTATCTCGGATGGACGATTATTCTGGTGATCGCATACACGGCCAAGGACGTTTCGGACATTGTGAGCGGGCGATATGGCCAACCGTTCGGTAGCCTGTGCCTGCAAGTCCTCGGACCAAAAGCCGGACTTGCGTTGTTTAGCCTCTCGACTATTGCTCAGTTGTTCGTGGCTACTGGATGTACCATCGCGGCGGCGAGGGTCTTGTTTGCATTCTCGAGGGACGGTGCGTTGCCTGGATCGACGTGGTGGGCGAAGGTTAACTGGCGGACGAAGACACCTGTGAATGCTACATGGCTGGTGGTGGCGCTCGCGGCGCTGTTGGGTTTGTTGATTTTCGCTGGTCCGGTCACGATTGGAGCGGTGTTTACCATGGGTGTGTCCCTTGAATCCTATACTCCTCCCTCTGGCCTTTAAATACGACGATGAACTGGTCACTGATTTAGCTTCTTCCAACAGGTGCCATTGCGCAATACACCTCCTTCACAGCTCCAGTGATCCTCAAACTCCTCTTCGGCCGGAGACGCTTCGTGCGTGGACCATGGCACCTTGGAGTCTTTTCCATTCCAATCAACCTCGCCGCAGTGGCATGGTGGCTGGTTCTCCTCCCTGCGTTCTGCTTTCCTGCCGTCGGACTTCCGGACCTGACGCTGCAGACCATGAATTGGACATGCTTGATCTACTTTGGTCCAATGGGAATGGTAATGACTTGGTATGCCGCGAGCGCTAGGAAGTGGTTCGTGGGTCCGAAGACGAATGTCCGGCCGGGCGAGGTGAGAGGCGGAGAAGAGAAGACTTCGTAGCAAGGAAGCGTAGGCTGGCCTACCCGATGGAAGTCGCAAAATGGTTGCAGAAATGAAATGTCCCGCCTTGAACGACGAGTTGTCCATTTCCTTACTCTCGGCGCCTGCAGATGCGGTACTCCCCTTGACTGTCCTTCCATAGCGAGGTCGAGTGCTTTGGCGGTGTCGCATACAATACGTCTGCAAGTCATGTCTCGTAGAAGAACTCCCGACAGCCTGGAGCAAGATCCGAGCGGTGTGTTTGAAGCACTTCGGCAAACCGCAAGAAGACAGGAGTCTACTCTGTACGATGTGTCACAGTCCATGCTACACGAGGCATCGCGTGTGTCGCTCTCCTCGCTTCGAATGGACACGCAGTGACAAGTGCTCTCGATCATGTACGACACACAGCACTCTGGAGCACGTGTCTCCGGCAAATTGTGAGTGGAGTCTGGTTTGGGGTAGGGAGTCGGCAGTGGAGACTCAACACGAGAGCGAGTAAGCAAGGTGGAGATATTCACGCGAGGTGTCTCGTGCAATCCAGACCTCGTGGCGATACTGCTGAACGTCAGCCGCTTCGGGAAGGCAGGTCTAGAAGGTCAAATAGAACATCGTAGCTTGTGCTTGCACAGCAGACCGTATATCGGGCGTTCTGTCACTTGTGGCATGGCCGATCATGGCAATCGGACGACGAGATGCGCAGTAGTCTCGCGAGCGCCGTGCTTCCTGTGAATTCTTGCAGGAAGTCTCCAACTCTCCATGCTTCGTATGCGAGCACTGCGCCGCCCTTGCCAGACCGACCGAATTGACAGGCCGAGGTCTTTGGTTGATCGGGCAGAAAGCTGTGCGACGAGCTGATGATCCACATCTATACGTATAGCTCGAGAATTGTAGTTCTCTGCCGCGATGCCTTCCAGACGTGTTCTAGCACGAGAGCGGCCCTCGAGCCTGCACTGTGACAGCTGCAATTCGCCGAAAAGAGGCGTCGAACCAGGATCGCTGTGCGGCGGACGCTCAAAGCGGCAGGGCGGGGTGGAGAGATTCAACGAGTGGTGTTGTAGGACGATGCACGCCACCCGTACAGGACGATAGGAAGACGATGCTACCTTGTCGCCGTTGTCAGCCCTGTGCGACGGTTTCCGCGTGGAGGCTTCGTGCGTGTCGTGTTGCGGCTCTAAGCGAGGTGGAGTGATGTTCGTTGGTCGCAGAGAAGGCAGCACGAGCGGTCGTCTCGTCGTGTGAGAGGCGGACGAACTGGATGCAAAGCAGGACGAAGATGCTTGGAACTGTGTTGAGAAAGGCAACATCGAGGTATCGCCGCCTGCAGCTGTCACAGCTGACCCGCGCCTTGATTTCTCCCTCGATCAGCATCTCACCTGCATGCCGTGTGCATTTGGTGTGTGTGTGTTTGCATCAGCCGTGGCGAATTTCCATTGTCGTCGGCTCGTCGCCGTCGTCTGCCGTTGAAATACCTTAGCCTTGCCGACCGATCAATTTGGACGCTATTGATTGAAATATTGATGAGGCATAGATATTGTCCAACCTCTTCCAGGTTCTATCTCAGCCTCGCTTGCGCTGTCGGCCCACTTCCCAACATCACCTCACCGATGCGCCGCAATTCTAATCCCCTCCCTTCCTTGCTGCATTGATCCCCCGCCGCGGGTCTCCTCCTCTCCACTCAAGGACGTCGGCCACCCTGGTCCCCTGCGCATTGAGCCGCACTGCTTATCTAGCGCCTTGATGCGCCGACGGGAACGACGAGCTGTGAATTACCACAGACGTGCTTTCCTTGCTTCAAACGCAGGTCCCGTTGACAACCTCACCTTGGATCCGCCATCATCGTTGTTATACACACGACTCAGGCTATTCTTTGTCCCCTCGTGACTTGCTCTGGGGCCCGTGTGCTACAGCTGTCGGCAACATCTGCCCACGCTTTGTGCACCCTGCCAGGCCGGCCGCCTGCATGGATTCCCGTCGCCTGCCCTGAAGAGCTGAAACCACGGCTCGCCAACTCCCACGGCTCCGACAATTTCCCTCTTCCTGGGCCGTGGTCGCGGTACATTTCTCCTGCCGAAATAGCAGCAGGCTGCTCCCTTCCGACCCAGCATTCGTATTGACATTTTGGAGACATTCACGAGAACACAGAACTCCTCTGCCGGGACTGACGCCGGGGAGTGATAGACGTCCCGCCAGAACGTGCCGTTGCACGAGGTCATGGCCGATATCTACCATTTCAACAGTCCACTCCAGCCGGTCAAAAACGTGAGGATTCGCCCACCACTCAAGACAAACTCCAAGCCTGCCAGATTACGCCGGAAAGACACTGGCAGCATGTACAGCCAATATGCGTGTGTCGCTCGCATAGATGAGCAAATATTCTGCCCTACTGGATCATCCACATTGTTTGCGCCTGGATCAATCACATATGCTGCATCCACAGAAGCTTCGCGACCACATGTACAGCCCGAGGTTTCGCTTAATGCCCTGAATGATGATGACAATGACGAGTATGAGTACGATTCCGACGATGCCGGTGGAGTGCCTGTTGGACCAGACCATGATCATCGAACCTCGTCCGGACGATTGGAGGATGCGCACGGTCTTCCAGATCCTCTCCCGGAAGCTGGTCTTTCCACTTCTAATACTACCCTCGATAGAAGGCCGAGTCATCCCAGGCCAGAGACGAGGGACATATGGGAGGAAGAAGATGGACGACGTATGCGCCTCGCGCTCGATGGAGCATCGCCGGATGAGGACCATGAATTCGATCTGGCTGCTCCGTCCATTTCTCAGACATCAAGACATCCACAAAATGCCCGACTGGATCCAGGACTGTCTACTCAGAATGAAGTTTCCCGAGCTCCGTATGCCGGATCGAGACGATCTTCTCGGCAATCCCTCTTTACAGCTCTCGCGGCTGGCACTTCGACCCCAGATGTGCCACATCCGCGACGTAACCCTCACCATATAGACCGAGATGACGACTTTCTGGCAGTGGACGATCCGCAGCGCAGCTACGACTTTGTCGAATTCATGGACACATGTAGATTGCGCTCGTTGCACGACAGACGCTTTTCAAATTTTGGATCTGGTCAACTTGCATCGAAGAAAACCTGGCAAGCAGCGGAGCTTGTATCCAGGAAGGACTTCCTATCCGGAGATGGTGACATGCAAGGTCTCGCATGGCCTCATGCTGGCCGTCTGCGAGCACAAGTGACATATGCTCGGTCATTGTTGCATCCCTCTGGGACGAATCCTGACTTCGTCGAGACGCAGACGGCGATGCCTCCATCGCCACCAGGCCGCAATGAGAGACACTACAGATTCCGGTCCTTCGTCGCGCAGCACAAGGCCAGCTTCAGCCATTACCAATTGCGAAGCGTATTGGCCGCCAGCGGTCGGAATGATGTTTTCTTCGCAAACGGCAGCAAAGTTACGCGTGCCTCTTTGGCCTGTCCAACACAAAGCGAAACGGTCGTGGAACTTTCCAGGCCGATGAACTGCGCTCCTGGATTTCGAATCACCTGCCTGTCTGCATCACCACGCACGTCATTCTCATCCTACCGATCTGATGCAGTTCTGCTGGCTGGTGGGTTCGAAGGAGAGTTCGCGATGCTAGACCTGAGCACGAACAACGAACACGTCGAAGGCATGGTCACTCATGCTTATAACGGTCTGGTCACGCACATCCACAACTATGCCGACAGAGTCTCTGGCAACCTTCGTGCGGCATTCTGCTCGAACGACAGCAAAGTTCGATTGATGGACGTTCGACGTCTGCAATTTACCGATACGTTCAACTATCACACTGCCATCAACTGCTCCGCCACATCCGCCGATGGACGCCTTCGCGCATTGGTAGGCGACAGTTGCGAAACAACTATCACCGATGCCGAGAAAGGGAATACTCTTGTGACGCTTCGTGAGCATACTGATCACGGCTTCGCCTGTTCATGGTCCCAAGACGGCCGCAACGTGGCTACCGCAGCACAGGACGGCAAAGTTGTCGTGTGGGACACTAGGAATTGGTCGGAACCGTTGCGACTTCTGGACACCGCAATGTCGTGCGCGCGTTCGCTGAACTTCACCGACAACGGGGCCCTGGTTGTCGCGGAGAACGATGATGTGGTAAGGGTGTACGATGGCGGAAGCTTCGCCGCATGGCAGGAGATCCGCTTCTTCGGATCAATTGCGGGTGTGACATTGATTGATGGAGGTGCTGAGATGGTCGTTGCGAATGTCGATAAGAATGTCGGTGGGCTGCTGTCGTTTGAGAGGAACCATGAGGCTGTGGGATACGCCAAAGACCCGCAGCATGCTGAGCCAGCCGGCCGTGGAAGAGGTTCTCGTTGGCGAGAGAGGAGAGCCGTTCGAGAGTGGGATGTATCAGGGGGTGTTACGACATAGGATGCCGTGTACGTTGTTACAGCGCTGATGTGTACAGTTCCAGATCTTGCTGCCCTTCGATACCCCGAGTTCGCTCATGCAATTGAAGAAGTCTCGTTCACCGTCCTCGTTGTTTCCAGACGACGCTGATTTCTGTCTTTCAATTGTCTGGCTTGAAAGCATCCTGCCGTTGCTAGTCGGTTCTCTTGAACAGACATTGACCGTTTGGTCAGCTACAAGACTAACGAGCACTCACTGAATGGCTTCCCACTTTGCATCTCTCGGGTCATTGACTGCGCCAGACGACCATGGAAATCTTCCCCATCGTCGGCGTCATCCTCGCCATCGCTTCCTCCTACCATGTTTTCAACTTCCCACAAGCCGACATTCGAGCCGTCGGACTTTTCTTGAGAGAACGCCTCACCGATCGACTCGTTGACAAACGTACAGTCAAGACTACATGGCCCACCACAGCTCTCAACGTGCAACCCATTCGATACTGCTTTGTCGACGAATCCGATCACCACACAATCTCCGCACTTCTCGCCGCTGCCATCAAAAAGTGGGAGCCCGCGATTCCTCAGTCCGCTCTCCAGATCATCCCAGACCAAATGTCGACCGGCCCAGAAGACCTCCATCTCTGTTCTGACCCAGGTGTCCACGCCGATGCATTGGAAATTGAAGACATGACGGAGGAGCCGAACCCAGAGCGAAGAGGCAGTTGGACAGTCAACGGATACCATAGCTATGGTGGGCCAAACGATGGTGAGCCGGGCAGACACGTGATGGTGTTTCGAAGTGATTATGGCAGAAGCGATGGACCTGAAGGGGTGCAAGAATACGATGTGATGAAAATGGCGCACGAGTTGGGTCGTGAGTTTCATGCCTGACGGTCCGCTTCGGTTTTGGTATATCACTGACCGTGTATAGATGCCATCGGATTCGCGCACGAACACAGCCGTCCCGACAGAGATGATCGTATCGACTTCTACTGCGAGAACCTCCCGACTTCGATGTGGCCTTGTGGAGAATCGCGTCCCTCGATTACGAAGACACCATTGAAGAGGCGTACGTATGCCTCCGATTCGATCGGTGCACCGGTTTAAGACGGTTGCTCAGGACACTGACAATTCCCAGCTGCACGAACCGCACGATCGCCGAGAAGTACGACTTCTCAGCCAGGAACTGACTCGCTTATGCACCGGCCTACGGCCACGTTGACAAGTTGGTCTGGTCCACTGATTTTGACGTTGATTCGATCGTATGTGAACACTGCCATCCAACAAGGACTTTGACTGATCCATCGATCTCCGGCAGATGATCTATCCCAGCTACATTTTCGGCCCCTGGCCAATGATCATGCGCAAAGGAGGATATGAGATCAAAATGGCGGGTGGGAAGGGAATAATATCGGCGGGCGATGCGGCGAGGGTGGCGATGCTGTATCCCAGGCGTGATCTGTACTCCGTTAAGAGGGTAAGCACGTTAGAGAGGCTGTTGACATGTTTGAAGCAATGCTGGTAGATCAACAGGACACGCGCGTCAGTGGCACGGGCAAGGCTACAGCACAGGTCAAATCGCAGTACAGACAGCTGAAGCGAACGTGCGACTTGGAGGTAATTTAACAGGGTAGGTAACTCAGGCAGAAGAGCTATCGCAGATGACTATGCCGATCGCTCAAGTACCATGCATCTACATCTCCACCTTCCCCTGCGTCGGCATATCCTCAATCACCTTCTTCGCCTCCCTCACACCTCCATAGAATCCCTCGCTCTCCTCTGACTCTTCCGCGAACGGCGGCAGTCCCACATACTTGTTGATCCAGTTCAGGACCACCTTGTGCCACAGCAGACTATTCTCCGGCTTCAAGACCCAGTGGTTCTCATCCGGGAAGGTCAAAAGCTGACTGTCAACGCCCCGTGCTTGGAGGACATTGAATGCTGCGAGACCTTCACCGACAGTGAGGCGGTAATCTTTTGAGCTGTGAATCACGAGCTGGGGGGTGGCCCATTCTGAGAAGTGTTCAGAGGGGTCCCATTTGCGCCAGGCTGAGGTGCTGGATGTGCCGAAGTTCGCTTCGGTGGTCACCTTCGGGGAAGTAGCATCATCATCAGCAGGTGTATTTGGGAATCCTGGATGCCAGGGAGTTCCCCCTAGATCATACAGCGGAAAGTACAGCTCTTCGGTGGCGAGCATACCGCCGGCGAAACTGGTGATGCCATCGTGACAGACGATGGCTTTAAGCTTTCGGCCGAGAGGATGACCTTGGATCCAGTTCATCATGTAGCCGCCATAGGAGGCGCCAAGCGCGACTGCACGGTCATTGTCCGCTTCAGGCATGTTCTGACCAACCCATTCAAAGACGTTGACGATATCTTGGTATGGGTCGCCTCCCCAGTTCCTCCGGATGGCGTCGGTGAAGTCTTGGCCATAGCCTGTGCTGCCCGTCGGATTGGGACAAACACACACATATCCCTGCTCGGCGAAGACCGCGGGATTCCATCTCGTTGACCAGCTATCTCCCCAAGCTCCCTGCGGTCCGCCGTGTATGATGTAGGCCACGGGATACTGCCTTTTGCTGTCGAAGTTAGACGGCTTGACGACCAAGCTGTGCACCTTCTCGTTGACCTTCGGATTACTGGCCGGCGTCCAAATAGACGAGACTTGGCTGTGGTGCAAGTTGAACTTGCTGCCTTCGCCCGAGTTGGAGTGTGACCAGACTTGAAGGTCTTTCGCTGCGGCTGAAGCCTTGCTATAGTCGAGAATGCCGTAGAAAGAGTTGTCGGTGAGTGAGCTTCCAGAGAAGAAGACTTGGCCATTCGCGAGCGGTCTAACGTCGCTGATGTAGCGATCCTTGGTCAGGGCTACGATCTCGCGGTATGCCGGGGTGACCAGGTACACCTTTCCAGTGCCATGATCTTCTGCCGTGACCAAGAGCGAATTGCCATCCGCTGTCCAGCTCAAGGACTGCGGACTTCTGTCCCAAGTCTCGGCGCAGGCTGCAGGAGCTGTACGTAGGCCCGCCGCCTCATTGGCGCGCAGACCTCCAATTACCAAGATACGGTTCCGGTCTGCCTCGTACCCGTTGATCTTCATGCTCAGAACTGCGGCACGATCGCCATCTGGGCTGAAGACGGGAGAAGTGCATGCTCCTTCGAACCCCGGGAGTTCGATCTGCTGCGGCTGCTGGAATTTATCGCCATCCCACGAGTCGACTCGCACAAGGTAGACATTGCCCTTCGTGTTTACGCCGGGGTTCAACGTTGGATCTTTTGCTACGAAGATTATACCGGGCTCGCCGACACTGAAGCAACCTGTACCACCGAAGGGCGCAATCGGGGACTCCAGTCCAGTCCTTGCCAGAGCATTGGTGAGTTCGCTGACTTCATACTTTGCAGAGCTTGATCCACGCTTGAGCCTGCCATACCAGATGGCATTTCTCTCCTTGCCTAGCCAGTGATCCCAGTGTCTGACCATCAACGAGGTATAAAGCTTGCCTGTCGATTGCGTCTTCTTGGCGGTCTTCGGGTTGTAGAGTGTTCCATCTGGGTATGCTTGGGCAGACAGAGCAATGGCGAAATCGTTTTCGGCCAGCCGGTAGACTTGCAGATTCGCGGCTGGACCGTTGATTTTACCTGCAACATAATGGCTGTGTCCCAGCTTTGAACCCTCGATGACTTTGCTGACACTGGCCACATAGACGCTGGTGGTCCCGTCCTTCCGATCGGATTGAAGACATGCGAACTCATCCTCATCCAGCCAGTTCAGATCGCTAATATCATCGTCCTTGGCAAGCGGATGGCTCTCGCCTGATTTGACAAACAGTACACGTAGCTCGGTCGACTTTTTGTGTGTTTCGAAGCTGTATGTCGAGGTGGTATAGAGCACTGCCGTCCCGGAAGCGTTCGGAACGCCAGCAGAGCGTCGAGGAGCACTCAACAGGACCTGAGGCGTGAACTTGCCAGCTTTTTGAACCATTTTGGAATTAGGCATACAGTGAGAACGACGAGTTGGTTGGAATGTCGGCAAAGTCGTGATCCTTGAGACTTTGAGAGGGGCGAGTCGAGCTGTGCTGCTGTACCTGAGAGCTATGCCCAAGAAGGAAGGTCGCATGGGTTAGTAGGGCAATCCTTCGCTGGAACCCGCGAACACAGAAGAGCGTAGGAAGATGAGCGTATTCTAGATCGATTCCGCACACGGGATAGACAGGATAGTTGGCATCGTCGTTATACCAATGCGGCAACTGCTGAATGATCCCAAGACGGACTCGGCTCCGTGGACGTCGGAACGGATCATCTTTGCTCCCGCGTGTGACGTCACGTTGCCATGGTAGTATTTTGGTTTCACAAACAAATCCGAACAACACCGGCTCACAGATCAGCGTCAGGTACATTACCTTGCCGAACCAATCGTTATTGTACCGTGCGCATCTGAGACATCGAGAACCACAACAATCTACTGCGGCCCATCTCGACCTTGAGTACAACTACGCCTGTCAACCGCTTCAATACAATGCAGTAAACGACAACCTCGCGCATTTCCGATCCCTCGTATTCCTCCACACTCGCTGCGCCGATATGGCTGGACCGAGCACACCGCGTGGTGGCTATGGCCCACCGCCCAGCTACGACGACAATGAGAACGATACTCCGAACAACGGTCATGGCGCTACGATGCGACTGTTGACCAACAGGGACGGGAGTCCGTACCAAGCGTCAGTAAACCGACCCTCACCTCATGATCTTTTCATGAGAGCACAAGAACGTCTCAACTCCTTCCACTCCGATCCGCCCTCTCCTACACCGGTTGGAGACCAGTTCCAGCCTGAGATCCAGATCCCGGCCCCACCACAGCACCAGACACAAGAGCCCCCCCAAGACGAGCTCGCCTCCCTCCTGCGCGACGTAGAGAGCGACTTGTCAGCATCCGCCGTCCCTCATCTTTCATCCTCGGCTCCCAGAACGAAGCGTTACAGAGTCCACTTCCAGCGCAAAGATCCTGTGCCGGAAGCAAAGGTCCTGCCAGACGACAAAAGCTCACACGAATCATCACACAGATCTCAAATTCCCACACGACGTTCGGTTCCGAATACAGCACGATCACTCTCCCGGGAGCCTTCAATCTTGGGCGATGCGCCAGACATGCCTCCCCGAGACATGCCCGCTCCGTCTTACGATCCGTACCGACCTTCCTCGCGCGCATCTCACTCTCCTACGAAAGCCTTTGGCACGCCGCGAGGCTCGAGAGACTACGCACGTCCACCAGCTGTGAATATTCCGTACGAGCCGGCAGATATCAACGGAATACCACGACCTGGTACTCCATCTTCACAATACGGCGGCTCGCCGAAGCGACCTCTACCACCAGCGCCACTTTTCGCAGCCGGCAGACCACCATCAATCAACACCGAGTTGGAGCCTGAGACAACTGCGATTCCGATCGACGGAGATGACGATGATGTTTTCGGTCGTCCGGCATCAGAGTCCGATCAACAACGGCCCGACTTGACGGCTCGCGATAGTTTCGTGTCCGAGTCGACAATGACCGATGGAGACAGCTACTTTCCGAATGAGAAGAATGAGGAGTTATACGGCCCTGCACCATCTGGCAAACATGAGCGAAGAGGTGCAAGACAGGCGCAGATGGCAAAGAAGGAGGTCAAGCTGATCAATGGAGAGCTGATCTTGGAGTGCAAGATCCCTACAATTTTGTACTCTTTCCTGCCGAGACGAGACGACGTCGAATTCACACATATGCGCTACACGGCTGTGACGTGTGATCCGAACGACTTCGTGGATCGCGGATACAAGCTACGACAGAACATCGGCCGTACGACACGAGAGACAGAATTGTTCATTTGCATCACAATGTACAACGAGAACGAGATTGACTTTACGCGAACGATGCACGGAGTGATGCGCAACATCGCACATTTCTGCAGTCGTGCAAAGTCACGGACATGGGGCAAGGACGGGTGGCAGAAGATTGTGGTGGCCATCATCTCCGACGGTCGCACCAAAGTTCATCCTCGAACATTGGACGCTCTGGCCGCGATGGGATGCTATCAATCTGGAATCGCCAAGAATGAGGTGAATTCAAGGGAGGTCACTGCACACGTGTATGAGTACACAACGCAAGTCTCGCTGGATTCAGACCTGAAGTTCAAGGGAGCTGAGAAGGGGATCGTGCCTTGCCAGCTGATCTTCTGCTTAAAGGAGAAGAACGCGAAGAAGCTGAACAGCCACCGTTGGTTCTTCAACGCCTTCGGACGCGCGCTGAACCCAAACGTGTGCATCCTGCTCGATGTCGGAACACGACCAGGTGACGACTCTCTATATCACCTGTGGAAAGCGTTTGATCGCGACTCGAACGTTGCAGGCGCTGCTGGAGAAATCAAGGCCGCCAAGGGTCGTGCTTGGATGCAGCTGCTCAACCCGTTGGTCGCCAGTCAAAACTTCGAGTACAAAATGTCAAACATTCTGGACAAGCCGCTCGAATCAGTATTTGGCTACATCACTGTCTTGCCCGGTGCGTTGAGTGCCTATCGCTATCACGCGTTGCAAAACGACGAGACTGGTCACGGACCTCTTAGTCAATACTTCAAGGGCGAAACTCTTCACGGTCAGGACGCAGATGTCTTCACAGCGAACATGTATCTCGCCGAAGATCGTATTCTCTGCTGGGAGCTGGTCGCCAAACGCAACGAGCGATGGGTGCTGAAGTACGTCCGCAAAGCCACGGGAGAGACTGATGTCCCAGACGCTGTTCCCGAGTTCATCTCACAACGACGACGCTGGCTGAATGGAGCCTTTTTTGCCGCCGTATATTCCCTCCTCCACTTCAAGCAAATCTGGCACACCGATCACACCATTGCAAGGAAGATCCTGCTCCACATTGAATTCGTTTATCAGTTCGTGCAGCTGCTCTTCACCTTCTTCTCCCTCGGCAACTTCTACCTGACCTTCTACTTCATCGCTGGCTCTCTCGCGGACAAAAAGGTCGATCCATTCGGTCACGGGATCGGAAACTTCATCTTCATCATTCTTCGATACATCTGTGTACTGCTCATCATGGTTCAGTTCATCCTCTCCATGGGAAATCGACCGCAGGGTGCCCAACGCATGTTCTTGGCCTCCATCATTACATTCAGTGTGATCATGGTGTACAACACCTTCGCAGCCATATACATTGTGGCCAAACAGCTTACGACAAACACGGACATCACGCTTGGGAATAATGTGTTCACGAACCTGATCGTCAGTACTCTGAGTACTGTCGGTCTGTACTTCCTGATGAGCTTCCTCTATATGGATCCTTGGCACATGTTCACCTCTTCCGCCCAATACTTCGCTCTTCTACCATCCTACATCTGTACGCTCCAGGTGTACGCTTTTTGCAACGCCCACGACGTCACCTGGGGCACGAAGGGAGACAACGTGCAACAGAAAGATCTCGGAGCGGCCAAAACATCGAAGAACGGCACCGTGGAACTCGACATGCCATCCGAACAACTCGATATCGACTCCGGCTACGATGAAGCACTACGCAACCTTCGCGATCGCGTCGAGGTCGCTTCTCCACCCGTCGCGGAATCACAGCTGCAAGAGGACTACTACCGCGCTGTGCGAACCTACGTCGTCATTGTCTGGATGGTGTGCAACGCTATCCTCGCTATGGCCGTCAGCGAGATCTACAGCAACAAGGACGTCGGCAACAACTTCTACCTCAAATTCATCCTCTGGTCCGTGGCGTGTCTGGCCTTGTTCCGCGCCATAGGAAGTTCGGCGTTCTTGGTCATTAACGGTATCAATTCTATCGCTGAAGGGAAGATGAAGTGGAGCAAGGGCAGTGTCGGTGGAGGCAAGAGTGTCAGTGGCAGGAGCACGGGCAGTTGGACTTCGAAGATTAGTGCACCGAGTTGGATGAGTAGTGGAGGGAGTTGGGTCAGTGGAAAGATGAGCTCGTTGGCGCCGAGTAGTATTGGCAGCTCGATCTCCAATCGCTGAATGACGAATGCTGTAATGATGTGATTATGTTGGGGAAAATGCGCGGCGTTGGATGGACTTGATTGATTGGGAGTGTAGACTATCACAGCGAACATGGAAAGTTCCCATGATTAGATTGCTGAACATGGCTCAACGCCATCCAGCGATGAACGAATGCGATGTCTTTAGTTCTACAGTTCAGACAATTTCCTCTCGTACATTCTCATTCTCCATCATTACACAAGCGGATTGAGACAAACTTCCCAAGCCATGAGCCCTCGATAATCCTTACCTCATCTCCACTGTTCAATCACCTCGATGGCACTCTACGACCTCCGGTTCCTAGGGGCGTGCCGAACATGACAGTCGTGTGCTGCTCTTGTCCGGTATGGCAAGCTTGCGATCCATATGTGCCACCAGACGACATTTCCTGGATCACTATCGAGATTCCGCTATATAGCAGTTCTTTCGGATCTTGTAATATCGTTCGGATCGCCAGGGGTGCAGTTGAGGCCCTTCCTAGGTGTTATTCATAGCCTGACTCTTTTTTATTCATAGCCTCAGCTAGTCACGTGCTCGGGACTCGTATCCCGCGTGTCCCGTTCCTTACCTATTCTCGCAGTAATATTAGACGTGTTTTGACCGCTGTCCCGTGTGCTCGTTGTTACCGTAGTGTACTATGCCTCCTGTTGTTTAGCTAGCTCGGAATTACTAAATACACCGGCAATCGACTTTTCTTACCGTAAGAGTAGTCGATTCCGCAAGTAAGAGATCTACGCCGGCGTTCTAAGGACTTTTTAGCCTTACTTTTGCTTCTACTACTACTACTACCTGCACTACACTACATATAGATATATAAATTGCACGAGCTTGCTCGCATAACACAATACTGCACTCTACATATAGTAAAAGCTCTATATAGTGCTAGCGCGGAGAGGGTTCGGTAGTATTACTATACGGGGCATATCGTTATCTATAACGTGTTATATAAGCTGGAGGCAATGCTTAGCGCGGACTAGCGGTAGCGTCCGGCCCCCAAAATAGTAGTATCCAGGCCCGCGCTACTAAATTTGGCACTCTATGTATAGTGTTACTACTAAAATTTTAAGCTCTAATACTACTATATCGTTATAACACTATGCTCACCTAAGTCCGAGTGAGTTTTCACAATATATTACTATACGCCGATTATTACTAACCGGAACATGCCTATACGCAGCTTTTACTGTACTATTTAATTGCTCTTACCCCGTACGGTTGTGTTAGTATTACGATAGAGGGCAAAGTGAGGATCTTCGCGAAATCCAGGGTCTATCCACGTAACTAGCTGAGGCTATGAATAAAAAAGAGTCAGGCTATGAATAACACCTGGGAGGCCCTTGCCCAATTGACGCAGCCAGAGGACATTGGTCGGGATCATCCTCGTTCCGGTTCCAACCATGCCGACGTCGTCATGATATACACAAAATGGACATCGTGCATACAGGGACTAGTGCCGAAATAGGGCAACGAATGCGATTGTTGTGTTCGTCCGCAGACAGATTGTGGTTGGCTCGATCGATGGCCGAAACCGTGACGGAATCTGGCAAGGCAAGGCATCGTCCAACATAGGGCGAGGTGAATGCTCGACCGGGGCAACACTGGTATGAAGATCTGTGAGATAAGACGACAGATGCTGACAAGATAGATCTGTAGGAATGTAGCCATCGCCGGCGGAACGAAGAGCTCATTCTGGACGAGAACAAGCTCAACGTTGCGGCGATAGTTTTTTACGCCAGTTGAGCCCGGATCAGGTCATGGACGACCAAAGCTGTTGACCCGAAATGCTCACAGTCCATGATGTGGCCTTTTATAACCCACTCCTCCCTCATGCTGAAGAAAGTCGTCCTGCCCGCTTTACTCCTTTCTTTGTGATATTTCCTCGGCGGGTCCCTGGTCGTCATCGACTGTGTCTTCATGAAGACCTTCGCTACGCTCCTAGCAACTCGACTACCGCTGAGGAGTTTCGAAAGCGGGTTTGAGAGTAGACATCAACACTAACAGCGAAAGGTGGCATCGTTAGCAATGGCAAGCCGGAAGTCAGGGTCTGCCCTTTGGTTGACTTACACCGCCGCCGCACTTGATATTGTTCGGACGCCTCGCAATCTCTGGGTCGTGGTCGCACAGGCCAATTAGCCCAGGTTTACCACCGAGCTTCCCGTATTTCTGGCACAGGCAGTTGAAGCAATTGTTATTGATGGCATAGGTGGGCGTGCCTCGGCAAGTGGCAAAGAAGGGGCCGTAATAGTCACTATGATTGATATCATCGCATGCTGAATGAGTGGCGTCTGGCATAGCCTCGTAATTGTCGTTGGAATCGTAACATGTGCATGCCGAGTAGTATGATCCGCCGGCGAAAATGGTGGTGTGCATCAGCTGGAGGCCGAGCAGAGTTGCAAGGGGCGTAAGGAGCTGCATGGACTCTCGAGAGAACGCGGGTTTGCTGTTGAGCAGGCCACGAGCGAAGGAAACTTTCTGGTTCCTGTTCGTGTTAGGCGTTTGTGTTTATGGGACTTGGCTGATGGCTTGTGGAAAGTGTGAATCAGTTTGGAGGGCGAAGTAGTCGGCATGACGACGCTTCAGCATATTGGTCTTCGTGCATACCGGAAAATACCGGAACAAGGCAACGAATAACTGCATCGTGTTCGTTCGTAGGATCAGTCCGAAGTTGGATCGATCTGACTTCCCCAGGAGATCTGTGGCTTCCTGTAAAGTAACATCCTGGAAGGACTTGCCTCTTTCGACCATGTCCGATTGCTGGGAGTCTGGATGTTCTGATGCCTGACTCCCTGAGGAAGGATTCTCTTGTTTCTCTCTGCGAAATTAGGGTAATTGCTTCCACTTCCACTCTCACTGACGCTTTACCTCATCACCTGCTATAAGCCGTCGGAGCAGGATCTAATGATTGCTCGTGGCGTTCGCTCTCTCTCTGTGTTCGGGGCCTGCTGGCATGTGGACTTAGGGGGCTGAGTGGCGTACTGGCTGGCTGGAGGTGGCTGTTCCGTGGTCGAGGCCTGCATCTCCATCGCAGTAGGATCGGCTGTTTTGTCCTGCTCGCAGACTCACCCGAGACAGCATGGTGGCTAATTGAGAACGAAAGTCGTGTTGCACTTCATGTAGCTGCAACACACCTCACAGCTACCGGGACCTACTGCTGCGTCGGCTCGAACGTGACATGGAACAGTGAATCCATTGCTGGCTATTGTAAGCGAGGGACTGCGACTGAGCTGCAGCAGCCCGTTGTACACAGCGCCGGTATCACGGCGGGTCAAGGCCACCGCCTGAGGATCGACGATGACAGCTCTGTAGTCGGACATGGCGTGAGCGTAGCGGCAGAAGGTCTTGCTTCCACGAAATACGCGGCCATGGTTGAGGTCTGCAAAGGCATCAACCAGAAGCGTGAGTATTTGAGCCAGGCCAAGACAGTAGCACTGCTTGATGAAGGAGTACTAGGCGACAAAGATCCAGGCATCCGATACACGCTTTGACGATGTGGCGAATCTCACAGGACCTCAACAGCATCAATCCTCGAACTCTAGCGCCTGCTTTCGTGCAATCTGCGCTACGCTGTGATCCTCTTCGACGTCCGGGATGAACTTGCGCATGACTTGCTTGACATATCCCTCGGGCACGCCCTCCTCCAGGGCGTCCTTGATGCCTTTGTTCATGCGGTACACATACTCTTTTTTGCTCTTGCTCGGTGTGGTCAGCTTGCGATTGATGTACACCAACATGTCGACCTTCTCTGGATCACTGCCACGATCCGGCTTGTGACCGTCCTTCGCCTCCCAAAACTCGCATTCTAGTATTTCTTTCTGATATGCGATCGGGACGCCCTCGTTCATGTCTAGTCTCTCCTCGTCCTCTGGCTCGAGGCTGTAGACGAGACCCCAGACTTCCTTCGTATAGTCGTGCTTCTCTATCGTCTCATCCTTGGCGATCTCGCACACGTTTGCGTATCCTCTATCATAGATGATCCATTTGTATCCTCTCAGACGAGCAATTCCAAGGTATCGAGAAGTCGGGCAGCGCTGTCGCATTTGATCTTGCCAGAGGTTCGAACCGTACCCGAAGTACACCGTCGCTGCTTGAGAAGCCATGCTGGGGTCGTCCGAGAAAATGAGCTTAATGTCGAGAGCATGCGAGGAATTGATGTCAATCGACATCGTTTTCGTGGGAGGTGGGAGTTACGCGTCTTGCATTCCGATGTGCAGGTAGGACGTTCTGAGCCAAAGTCCAAAGCGCTGAGTCATCACCGTTCTCAATTCCAGCTATTCGACTTCACCTCCTTCCATGCCATGAGTCCCATGGGCCATGACCTCCTCTCCTCGAGAACGAATTGCAATACTCAAGGGTCCTACCCAATCTGCCTCAATGATGGCCCCACTGCCACTTTGATCGTGAGACTCTGCTGTCATTGTCACTGCGATCCCCGTACCTCTCTTCAAGCCGTTGGGATTCACCCCACGCTCCTGAGTCCTCTTCTCCACCGACCGTACGAGGCAGTCTGTACGGAGTACGAGGTAATTTGATCGCCTTCTCATCACAGGGACAAGCACAAGGGAATATACTTCCCTGCTACGCTAGCAAGGCTTTGCGGTGCCGGTCCAGGATATCGGAAACCCCCATGGCCCGACTAGCGGCAACAACCTGCCCCAGCACAACACACCTTGCCAGCATAGAGATGACTACCACAGGACGCAGACGACTGTCGAGACATCCAAGTTGTCGAGAGCGATCACTGCTTGCCCAGAGCATACTCTACTCGAGACTTGCGTCGATGGCCGACGCTGGAGGCCCTGTCGCGGGATGCTCTACAATTGCCCTGCTAGCCCGCTAGCATGGTTGATTGAGTGGTTGCCAGGGGTAATTGTCCTGGGCGCAAGCTGAAATGATCTGCTTAAGGGGTCAGCTTCTGGTATCGCTTCGACCTGTCGCGACGGCTACTAATATGGGACAATGATCGCCGGAGTGTCACACTCCGTGCAAGGATCTTGCGACGTCATCTTCCCCCTCACCAGATTGTTATCGGCGTGAGGTCTCGATCCGGTATACGACCCCGCGTTGGAATAGGGCCTGGCGAAGGTACCTGTCACCCAGGGGCTCATCGGGCATTTCCCGCCGCGCAGGAGGATGGTATTGCCAAGAAACTCAAAGGCTCACCAAGACCAAGACCAGAATCACGAGAGATGAGAATGAGAAACGAGCGTCCGCACTGTGACAATGCACAAACTTGTGACGGGAAGGACGCCGGAATGCTGTTTTGGAAGGCTACGTTGACTGCAACTGCTCTCACCACCGCTCACCACCGGCAGCTGTCGGACCAAGTGGACTGGACTCCACCTTTTGCTATGCTACTGTCAATCTATTGGCTTTTATGTCTGTACTTTCAGAGGGCGCTCCTCTTCGCGCCTGGATACTTTTCCTGCAGCTTCCTCAGGAATGACTGGCCGCCTTGTGTCACGGACGTCCAAGCGGGGCATTTCAGACTCAGGAGAGGCGCGTCGATGGCATCGAGCAACTTCGTCAGCGGCTCCGAGAGGGTGGCGAAGAGGCTGTCTGTGTTCGTGGGAGCGGCCGCCTTGACCATTTCGAGCGCGAAGCACATCAGATTGTTGGACTTCAGCAAGCTTGGAATGTTCTCCAGTCCTGACGCCGGATCTGAAAGGTCGACGCCCGTAAAGGAATTTACCGTGCCAGTGTTACCGCCGATGTTGCCCACCTCCGGGTGCTTGAGGATCAAGAGGTCGATGTCAAGGCTGAGCTCTACGACTCCGTAATCGCCCATGCCGCCGTACCAGTTTTCCGGAATTCTTTCCCAGCCCCGATTGTAGATGAAGTTTGACGGATCTCCGGTCACTGCGAAGAAGCTCTTCAGAATACCATGAGCTTGTCGACGTCAGCTCTACCAACACTACACAAGGTTGTCTGCAACGACTTACTCAGCGTTCCCTCTACATTGCCATCCGAGTGATTCGCGAAGAGCCGGCCGAGAAAGCAAAAGCCGGCATTGCGTGCGATACCGCCGGTGTACGGCCCGAAGTAGAAGTTTGGATTCTGTTCGACGCTCTCCCAGAATCGCATCGCCGCAAAATCGCCCATGTTGTCCATCGTGAACGTTTGATCGGTCGGGACGAGGTTGTACAACTTTTCGAACCTGGTTAGGTTCATCGTGGACGAATCGCCGGTCATGTACAGGTCGTTGCGTGTTGGAGAAGAATCAGCCTCAAGGAAGCTGTGTGCGTTGTCAAGGCCTTGGGCATTTCCTTCACAAGACGAGCTACGTTAGTCTAACGCGATCACAGCCAGAACAGCGCACGGGCGTACTTACCAGTTATGTTCAGCGGACTGTCCAAGGACCCATGAACTCTAGGGTCGCTGCCGCCGATGGAGAATGAAGGATTGAGCGACAACGCATCGCCTGTCCAGAAGACAGCCATCACAGCCAGTAGGGTCGCAAGGTCGACGCCCATTGCAAAGACTGTGGTGATTCCATGTATGGCTTCCAGCAACGATACGATGCCGTCTCGAGGAATATACGCATGATTGGCGAGCGCGTTCAATGCCGGGCAAGGGCCTCGCTGTTGTCCTGGCGCTGGAGGAATGAATGCATGCTCTTCTGTGACTCTGACTGGGCCCGGGATCGACTTCCGCGGAAGTTGAATGCCATGACGGTGGTGATCGTGTTGACTTGAGGCCACTGGCACGGCGATACAACCGAGCAGTGCTGGCAGGACACAGAGTATCGACTTGACGACGTACATCTCTGCTGGGAAAGGACTCTGGAAGACAACAAGAAGATCGAAATACATCACGGACTTGGGACGAACGAGGTCCTGATCTAAAGAGCATCGGCTACACTGTCACAACTCGCTTAACTGAGCTGGTGCACTTCACACATGGGACGTACGCGCTAGCCCGTGCGATGCACAATCGGTGGATCCTTATACAGCATGTGCCCGTAAACATCACCCGAGCCACCAAATGAAAGAAGCTGCACGAGTGTTGACCCATGTACGTTGCGGTCAGGTCCCGCAGCCGGTGCCCTGGTCCTGGCATAGTCTCAAGAACCACTCGACCACTAGTCGTCGGTCCACCGGCCCGGATTCAACTATCGACATGTGAATTTCCCGACAATGGTGCTATCGAGATGACCTGTCACCGCGCTTCATTAGCTCTGAGATGCCGGGTTGGCACAAGCGTGTGTCAGGAGCACGTATTAGCGCGGGACTGGGTCGGTGGGTCCACCATGTCGGTGCTGTTGGAACCTCTTGCATCTTGCTCCGGGTTCGGCATACGGAGTGAATTGCACTTCTGCGACGCTCTCTGCATCTCGCCTCTTCATAGCATGTTATGATGCGGTTTGCGTGGAGTCTGTTGGGTCTGTTGGTAGCCACAGCTTCAAGCCAAAATGCCACTCAACAGGCTGAGGTGAACCGAGCAGTGACAATCCTGTCGACCATACCTCAGTGCGCCGTTAGTGCCTCAATCCTTCAGCAAGGCAGTCCCAGTCATGCATACTGACATCTTTGGTCCCAGCTTGGATGCCTCACGCAATCTCTGACAACATCGACCTGCGCAGCGACGGATTACCAATGCAGTTGTGAAGACAAGTCTTACAACAAGTTGGCCGAGAAATGTGTCAAGTCCGCCTGCACGGTTAGCTTTTCAAGACATGACAACCAAGAGTATCACACTGATAGCGTGTCCACCAGATCAAACAGCAGTTGACCACCAAAAATGCCACGGAAGTCCTCTGCAGGAGAGAACCGCCTGTACAGCAACCTCCCATCAATGTCACTGGAATGGGTCTGGCTCTTCTGGCCTACATCTTACGCATGCTCTCGAAGACTCGTTTTCCCTGTGAGAAGGATAGAACAGTACATGCTTTGGGTTGGGATGACGCGGTAATGTCGGCCGCCATGTTCTTCCTCATCATACCTGTGAGCATCTTCGGAATCATACGTGAGTTGTCCGTCGATGTCTCTTCATTCCTGACTGCTGACATCCACATAGTCGTCGATCTCGGCCTCGGCAAAAGTGTCTGGACAATATCCTTTGAGAACATCACCAAGATCCAACACATATGTATGCGAACCCCAGCTGCGACCCAATGCCGATAATGCTAACACGCACAGACTATTTCTCCGAGGACCTCTACCTCGTATCACTGCCCGCCGTCAAGATCTCGATGCTTCTGACGTACCTACGGATATTCGGCGGTAAAAGCTTCCGCCAGGCCGTCTATTTTCTGATCGGCCTGAACATTGCGTACAGCATAACCTTTGTTCTCATTTCCGTGTTTCAATGCCAGCCTTTGAATCTTGTGAGTTGACCTGACCGAGAAACGTGTTGCTCGAACTGACGGTCCATAGGCATGGAAAGGATGGGACGGTGAGCACAAGGGTCGGTGCAACAACATCAACGCTCAGTCCTGGGCAGCTGCTGGGATCAACATCGGGCTTGATGTGGCGGTACTCTCCCTACCATTGTAAGTCATGTCCTCTGACAGGAATCGAAACACTGCTCGTCAGACCTTTGGCTGGGCTTTGCGTGGCTCCTTCACCTGCGGTTCTCGATAAGTCGCTGATATCCAACGCTCTTCATCAGGCCCCAGCTTTGGCAAATGCAGCTCAACCCTCGCAAGAAGTTTCTGGTCATGATCATGTTCTCCATGGGGTTTTTTGTCACCGTCGTGTCGGTGGTACGATTGCAGCAACTCCTGGAGTTTGGCGAGAATGACAATATGACGTGTATGTCACGCACAGCTCGCACTTCTCTTGACTTGTCATTGACCATGTCCAGATCACTACGCGGCCATAGGATACTGGTCCACCATCGAGATGCACGGCTCAGTCATCTGCGCCTGCATGCCTGCCATCAGGAACCTCCTCCGGCGCTTCTCGCCGAAGCTGATGGGTGTCTCAACGGCGGGAATGGATGATACCCGGCAATCTCGAATGACGGGTCTGTCCGGTCAGACGGCAGTGAGCGGCGGTGGTATCAAAGAGGTGGATGTCTGCGTGCGGCCGAGGAACGATGACGATGAGAACTTCATTCCTCTGCAGAACGTAGAGAGTAGTGGCGACCGAGGCCACGTCCGCAACTACTCTCGGCCGATTCATGGAGCACCGAGCGAACGGGAAACGCACACGAGCGAGGAAGATATGTTCATGGATCAATACGGCCGGATACGTGCTCGGGAGGCAGTCTCGCCGCTTTGATGGGCGAGCTTATGTTTGGCACGACAAAAATACCGAGAATGAGTAGCGCGAGAGTTGAAGCTACTGGTCAGAAGCCGGGTACGAGAGCACAGTACGTCCGGGACCGAATATCTGTATGCTGGGAGTATTAACTGTTCGTTGGAGTATGGTAGGTGACTTGGTGGTGTTCATAAAGTACAGGTCCCATCGACGACTTTGTGTTCATGGTCGCTGAACTCTCCTTGCAAAGCATCAGGAAGACCGTTTCCGATGAGATCGCTCGTGGAGAAAGTCGAGTCGTTAGAGCCACGGGATGGCGTTCCATTTCGGGTATCTCAAAAATGCTGGGCGAAAGGCCAAAGCAGTATAAGCAAAGCTGGCCGCCCAATCAATCGCGGCCTGCAACTCCGACTCGTCGATTAATTCTTACAAGTATCGAATACTCAATCATCTTCAACAATAATTCTCTTCGTCATACTGTCGACGACTTTGCTGTAGAAGCGCTGAGCATGGTTCCGGGGAAAGCAGATCTCTTCGGTGAGGTAGTCCGGTAGCAGGTCGAGCAGATCTCTATCCCTGCTTTCGTCAAGAAGTGGCTCGTATGCGAACTCGGCCTCCTCGTAGCTGAGACCGGACGGTGTCTTGGGGTGAGGAGTGGTGGAGTCGTTTGCGATTGAGAGATGGAAATGCAATGCTGTGGTGTGTTAGCTCTGGACGTATAGAAGAGGTACATACGGACTTACTGCCATTGCGACCAGTTTGGATGCAGTCATATTCGTCTTCGCCGTCCTTGCGCTTCACAGCCCGAATCAGGAGACCGGTGAGGTCTGCGTACAGGTTCTCCTTCATCTTCGCCTCCTTCTGGGCATCGCCCAAGCTAACGGCGGTGTTGGTGGTGTGCTTCTTTGCGGCAGTCTCAGCTTCTTGCGCACTATGGGATATTTGCTGCCGAGCGGTCATGAGCTTGGCCTCCAGTGACTTGATTTCATTCTGCGAGACCTGGAATTTCCCTTTCAAATCGTCGCGCTCGGCGGTCAACTTGTTGTTCGATGTCGTGAGTGAGTCGATCTGTTTTTGAAGGCCAGTAGTCTCCGTAAAGACGGAGGATGTCGATTTCTTGAGATCGACCAACTCCTTCTTCAAAGCTGCAATGAGTTCGCTCGCGTCCTTCGCCTTTTGATCACTCGCGCGCTTGAGCTTCTCGAAATTTGTCTCGGCACTGCTCTTTCCCACCTCCTCCAGGCTTTCATATTTCAGTTTCAACGTCTCGTACTTCTTGGTCATGTCGTTCAGCGTTCGCCGCAGCTCGGGATCGCCACCTCGTCTCTCCACTGCGTTTGCACTTCCACTGCGCTCCCTGCTGGGCGCAAAGACGGGTTGGGCTGATCCAGCTCGTGCGCTTGGACGCGGCTGCAAGGAGGCTGCGCGCTGAACAAACTTCTGCACTGGCTTCGGAGTTGGCTCTTGTGCGATGTCCATGTTGCTCGGGTCCATCTCAATCGATTGCTCCACATCCTCCATACGATCCGGGTCTTGCTGTGTCTCAGGAATGGTCGCAAGGGCGTCCAAAGAGGGCGCACGTTTGACGGTCTTCTTCTTCGCTGGCGCACTGCTCTTTTTCATCTCCTTTGCCGCAGCAGGCTTACGCGCGGTGCTCGTCTTTGCTCGCTTGGCCTCGGGCTTTGTGTTTGCGCCGTCCATCGCATCGTCAAACTCTTCCACTTCTTCCGTGTCGCTGCCTGCTTGCAGATTCGTTCGGTCTTTCAAAGCCTGTCGCGGCTGTTTTGGAGGTGCTTTACGCTTCGTCGCGGTTTTTCCAGCACTGGCGCGCCGTGTCGTCGCTTTTCCACGTGTTGTCGCCGCCATGTTGCGTTTAGTTCCCGGATCATTCGAAGATTGGAGGTCGTCTTCCGAGTCGTACGCGACGCTCGCGGCAGCTGCGCGTGGTGCCATGGAGACTGCCGGACGGGAACAATGAGCGAAAACTGATTCAGATAGTTCTGCTTGTTAGGATACCGAGATATGCAGTGAGCTTCCGTACGATGTGTTCGGCTGACCGCAACAGAGAATGCGTAGGGTGGAAGAAGATTGAGTGACGCGTGCCGCTACTAGTTCTAGTAAACAATGGAGACAACAATGCCAAGAAGTCGCCCGGTCCTAACCGACGACGTCGCCAGCACTGCTATCTCCGTTGCAGCCCCTTGGACTCTCAATGGATTTTCGATTAGTAATCTTGTCCTAACGTGATTTCCTTTCTGTTCTGGTGTGACTTCTCTTTTTGTTCTGACTTAGCTTTTTAGCGCGACCCGCTGCGCGGGCACGCTATATAGCAATTCGACGCTAGTTTTAAGCTAATAAGAGCGACGGAATCCATTTTAAGCCTAAGGGTCTGCTAGCTTATAGTGGAATACTAACATTTTAGTCGTGAGCTGTATATATTGATCGACTAACAATACCGTAGTATAGATTTAAATATACGAGCTTATTCGGCTAGCTTCCGTAATTATAATAGTATAGTCGGTTTAGTTACGTAACGTAAAGCGGTCGTAAACGAGACGTAAATCGAACGTTAGTCTAGAACAAAAACTCTACCGCCCGCTAGAATAATAACTCTACTACGTTTAATAACCCTAAAGGCTATTCTAGCACCGTAGTAAATACCTCTATATCGACTACGTAACGTCGAGTTGTCCTTAAAATCCGTGGATCGAACGCTAGTCTAGAACAAAAACTCCACTACCCGCTAGAACAAAAACTCCACTACCCTCCGACCGACTACGTAACGACTACGTAACGACTATATAACGACTACGTAACGACTATATAACAACTACGTAACGACTACGTAATAACTATATAACGCTAAGTTGTTCTCGAAACCTATAAATCGAACGCTAGTCTAGAACAAAAACTTTACTACTAGAATAAAAACTCTAAGGCAGTCCTAGTACCGTCGTAAGTACCCTCCTAACGACTACGTAACATCGAGTTGTCCTTAAACCGCTACTATAACGTCTAACCGACTACTACTACCGTCTAGCGTCTCCGACTTAACTAATATATTAACCTCTAACATCGACCGTATAGAGATCGGCGATCTAGGCGCTAGCACTCGTACTCGTAGTAGTATAGATGCTCTACTCCGGTAGATCGAGAACAAGGATAAGGTAGATGTCTAGCTAAGTAAGGAAGAGGTTAATATTAATAAGGAAGATATAGATACGGATCCGAGGGATAAGGATAATAAGGACGATAACAACCTTCTACCTAGCTAGTAGCGTACTACCTAGGAGTAGTAGGTTTTCGACCGGAAGATAAAGGCGATTATAAAGTAGATTCGTAATACGCATGTCGGTAGGTTTAATGCTATTCTTACGCACTAGACGAGGGTAGATAAGCTATAGTATCGTTCGAGGACTTATTGTCGTCGTCTTACGAGAGTATAGAGAGTCCTCTTACGCGAGAAGCTTGTTAGTACGAAGTAGATTCGAATAGAGCTAAAGAAGCTAATCGGCTAGCCGTTCTTCGACAAATACCTCCTAGAGAACAGCATAAAGCAGGTCGAGCTAAATTAGATTAACGAGATTATCCGTAAGATTACGCCGACCTAGTATAGCATAATTAACGATAAGCTTCTACCGAATAATCGCGCTAACTAGGCTAAAGTTAAGGAGCGGTTTAAGAATAAGTACGACTTAATTGCGAAGCGTAGTGTAATAATAACGACTACGGTCGTCCACTCGATCGCGAAGTAGCGTACGAACTAGATGCTAAAGGCGCTAGGCTTATTACTTGTTACGGGTAGTGTTAAGAGCCGGTTAATATCGATCCTTAATCGTACTAGTCTAGTTTCTGGCTTTAAAACCCTCTAAGCTCTTTAAGAGTCGAATACGGACGAGTATATGCGCGCGCTAATTAAGATAGCGCTCGATCCTTAGACCTTAATCGTATACGACAACTTCTATCGCTAGGAGAAGAAGAACAAGTAGGTCGTTAGCTAGAAGGATAAGTAGAAGAATATAACTACGTCGTTAATAGCTAAATGCTAGTACATCCCGAAGAATATTAATAAGGGCATACGTTACGAAAATCCAAAATGCGAGTCTAGCGAGTTAGGTAAGGCGTA
This sequence comes from Zymoseptoria crescenta, assembly GCA_026122155.1. Classification (NCBI taxonomy): domain Eukaryota; kingdom Fungi; phylum Ascomycota; class Dothideomycetes; order Mycosphaerellales; family Mycosphaerellaceae; genus Zymoseptoria; species Zymoseptoria crescenta. The sequence continues at coordinate 197 of JALRMM010000102.1, read as the reverse complement.
AGCGAGTTAGGCGAGTCGGGCGAGTCGAGCGTAAGTCGAGCGCGAGTCGAGAGAACTTCGGATTCTACCTCTTCTTTTTTTTTCTCTAAGTCCTTTTATTTACTTTATAGTCGCGTCTCTTTTCTTACTCTTCTTCCTCTTACTCTCTATACCTTTAACTTTCTCTACGCCCTTCTCTATATTTTTTTTACTCTCTA
>JALRMM010000101.1:0-101346 GCA_026122155.1 Zymoseptoria crescenta | reverse complement strand
GAGGCTCCGATAGCTACGCCGACTTATTAGGTAGGACCGAACCTAAGCCGAGGGAGTCGCGCGAGCGTACCTTAGGTTCGCGGGTTACGCTAAATCGGTATACTATAATCGGATTAGCGTAGGCTAGAGATAATTATAGATGCGCTTACCTATCGAGTCGTCCGTTAACGTCTCTATAATGCGTAGGCTAGGCCGCTTAGAAGGCTTCTACTACTAGGACGAGCGATCTAGAGGGTTATTAGACCGCTTAGCTTCGGTCTTACTACGTTAACGACCAAATTGCGCGGGATCTTTCTTAGCCGGAGGAACGGAAACTACGCGAAACTATCGTAGAGGCGGTATCGTTTTATCGACCTCTAATAAGAGCCGACGCTCGGCTAAAGAAGGATTAGACATACTTATAATACACCGCGTACGGTATACGAAGTCTAAGCGAGAGTAATACGAAGGTAGTAGTGTCTAAGAAAGTTAGCTCCGAAAAATAGAGGGTAAATAAGTATAGAAACTTGCCGTCGCCTAGATACCCTCGATCTACTATGTTTGTTAATATTGTTGTTAACAACTTAGGAATGCATTAAACGGAAGTAGATGTTGTAGAAACAATGTTTATAGCAGACGGCATGGATATATGCACGCTGCCGCCGGACTAACTAATAAGTTACCGGATGCATATATATAGGCTCGTACCGCATAACATACGAAGTAATCGCGAAGTAATTACGAAGTAAGCCTACTAAATCCCCTATAAGCGCGCCGAGGACGACGCTTATAAGGAGAGGAGGCAATTATAATAGCACCGCTAAGGACTGCTATAAGGATTACTGCTAAAGGTAGTAATCCGGGTCGAGTAAAGTTATCCTTCGGTTATATAACTAAGGAGGTAACGAATGCTTAGCGCATGCCTACCGCATATAAGGCGAAGGGCTTACGCTCGCATATTAAATTCTACAAGAATTAGTCTCACCTTTTATCTAGTGGATATTAGGCGTTCCCTACATTGCTATAGACCCTATCGCCTTTACAGTTTACTAGCTTAGAAAAGAATAGACCTACATATAAAAGCGATTTATAGTAAAGGATCTACGGAACTAAGTAGTAAACTACCTACGATTAGGGTTAGCTAGATCTTGCTCTAGCCGGATTAAGATAGTATTGCACTAAGCTAGCAATCGTAGCAACTTAGTAACTATATTAGGCATATTACGAGCGAATGTTATAACGTGTCCCTTATATCTCTACTATACACTATCGACGTAGACTATATATATACTAATATAGATCGGCGTAATAAGTAGCTACTCGATATTAGATAATACTAGCAGCTACGTAGGCACATGCCCTGGATCTATAGAGTTCTTAGCGGACATAAGATAGGGTGCGCCGACTAATAGACGCGCGTCGGCGGTTTTATAACGCTAGTAGACGCTAACGCGATCGAGCTAGAGGGCGTTAATTTCGTTCTAAAGTAGCTATAGTACCTTAGAAAAGAATTGCCTACCTTTATATTAAACTAACGCTCCTTATATCGAGGGCAAAAGTGGGTTCGCTTAGTGTCCAAATCCTTTATCTATACTACTACTCTTTCCTAATTCTTCTCCGATACTGCTAGAGTATAAAGATCGGTACTTTTATTATAGACGCGTAGTACCTTATATACGGACTTATAGAGGTCTATACGGAACGTTTCTAGCTATTTAGTAGCAATCCTAGCTACTCGAGCGTCTTTATCCTCCGGCGGTAGAGGTAGTAGTAGAGGTAGCGGAGGCGTTAGAGGCGGAGGCGTTAGAGCTAGTAGAGATAGAGATAGCGGAGGTAGAGGACGAGGAAGGATATTGCGCTCCTAAGGAACGTAGCGGCTAGTAGGTAGTAGAGTAGACCGTCGTTCGGCTATAGAGGCCTACCTTACGGCTCTTATAGTAGTATTGCTTCCCTAAAGTAATTATTAGTATAGTAGATATTCCTTTCTAAGGTAGGAATAGCGCTTTAGAAAAGAATTATAGGTATACCGCTACGAGTTTCGCGAGAATAGTAGCCTCCTCGTCTAGACTCGAGTTATTAGCCGGACGCGTAGATATTACGGCGCCGTTATTAGTACGATAACGTTTTACTACGTATACGGTAGTAGTATAATAGTTATTATATTTCGCGAATACCTTACTAGCGGCGTTAGTAAAGGAGGTAATAGGTAAAGGTCTATCGTGTTGTTGCCGCATATAATACTTTATAGACATATAGCCGTTAGGCTAATGTTTTCTAAAGCGATCGCGATAGCTTAGAAAACAATCCGAGTATAGTACGAAGTTAAAACAATCGTAAAAGCGACTACTACGCGGAATTACGTATAGCACGGTTACGTATAGTAACATTTTCAACTTTGGCTGTAAGCCAATTATTCCGCTTAGGTAACAATCCCGGTCAAAAATCCAGTCCAACAATATAGGCCCTTCGGGCCAATGAGTACTTCACACTCCCTGGTTGAACTGCACATACCGTTCTGCTGGGATCTCCATCGCCCTGTAAAGTTGACGTCAAACTTGTTTCTTTCCGGAAGGCCACTTGCCCAGAGCTATTCTGCTCCCGTCGCAACTCGGCGCAACTCGAAAGGACGGAGAGCGAGAGTGTACATTATTTCCAGCCAACCGAAAGTAGAAGATAGCAGTCGGTGGTAATAAAAGCTATGCAGTTTCGGAGTATTTAGAACTATTCAATGGGCCGAGCGCTCTTCCCGACTTCTCCACCCGGGCAAGCTGGGCTCGGTCAGCAGCCATGGCATCGCATCGGCTTTAAGACTCCCCAAAACTCGACATCCTGCACTCCAAATCTACCTCTTCCTTGTCCGCCTTATCGTGGTCGCATTGCATGCCTCGTCGTCAATCATGACCACTATTCACCAGCGCACGACCTGGCCGCGATAACAAGTGCTGCTGCGCCAGACCCGGTCTCGAATGTTTCCACCATCTGAAGATCCACATCGCGGGCATAAACACAAGGCCACAATACAAGGCTGTTCAGCTACCGATCAGACCATATATACCACGCCATAAACAGAGAAAGGCACCATGGGCGACCATCACTCGTGTCCCGGGACTCCGCGATATGGCGAGGGCAGCCGCGGAAGATCAGCTATGGCCCAAGCGATGTCAAAGACACCGATCCGACGAGAGTCCTTCGATCGAAGCGGAGGTTTCCCTCGAATGAACAACAAGGCACCTCGTCGATTCTCTACGGGCGCTGCGAAGATTCCAATGCCCACACCACAGGTTCTTTTGTCGCAAGCGGCAGCAGAACTCGAGCTAGACGAAAAACGACGATCAAGAAAGTCTAGAGACTCGCAGGAGTTGAGTGCTACAAAGAGCAAGTTTGACATGTGCTCGGATACGCCGTCGGATGCGAGGTTGGAGGCTTTGACGAGCCCATTCTGCTACTTTCACAAACGGTTTGGAGATGCAGTGGACATTGCAAAAGTGTTGGAGGAAATCAAGTCTGATGATCAGCTGTCACATTCTCGTTTGATGCAGACGGCGGCTGGCGTAAGAGAGGTCTCAAAACAGCTGCAACGAAGGCCATTGCGGAAAGCCGTAAAGAATGTGATGATTGTCACGAAGGCCCGGGACAACAATCTTGTCACTCTTACGCGGGAGCTGACGGAGTTTCTGCTAGCCACTCCGCGGTATGGGAAAGATGTGGGCGTGCATGTGTGGATCGATTCAAAATTGAAGAAGTCGAAGCGGTTCGACCACGATTCAGTCTTGGCCCAAGATGAGCGATTCAAGGAAATGCTGCACTTCTGGACGCCAGAAATATGCCTGGAACGCCCGGAGTTGTTTGACCTGGTCATTACCTTGGGCGGCGACGGAACAGTTCTCTTCACGTCTTGGTTATTTCAGGGCATTGTACCGCCTGTGCTCGCGTTCTCTCTCGGATCGCTGGGATTCCTAACCAACTTCGACTTTGAGAAGTACAAGGAGGAGCTCAACCGCGTGATGGGAGACCACGGTATGCGTGTCAATCTCCGCATGCGATTCACGTGTACAGTGTACCGATCCGCGGCGTCAACAGCAACACCCTCATCTGCGATCTCCTCAGCAAGTCCGTCAACCGCCACGAGCGTGTATGGCAATGACTTTGAAGAAGCCAAAATCGAGGGCGAGACGCACGAGGTGCTCAACGAGCTGGTTATTGACCGAGGGCCGAGTTCGTACATTTCGTCTCTAGATCTATACGCCAACGACAGCTTGCTCACGCGCATATCGGCGGACGGGATCATCTTGAGCACGCCGACCGGGAGCACGGCATATTCTCTCAGCGCTGGTGGGAGCCTGGTCCATCCGGATATTCCAGCGATACTTCTCACTCCGATTTGTCCGCACACATTATCATTCCGCCCAATGTTGTTGAACGACGACATGGCATTGAAGGTCGCCATACCAAGCACGGGACGCGGCACTGCATTCGTCTCCTTCGACGGCAAAGGCCGCATCGAACTTGGACGTGGCGACGAGGTCGTCGTTCGGGCATCTCAGTACCCCTTTCCGTCAGTCATGGGCAAACCGCTCGAGTGGTTCGACAGCATTTCCCGAACACTGCGCTGGAATACTCGGGCGGCGGAGCAGAAAGGCTGGGCTGGAGGCGACGGCCCGGATGGTGCGTTGATTGAAGACGGAGAAGGCAAAGAGCCGGATTATGACATTGATTTCGAGGGCGATGATGAGGAAGCTGTCAGCGTGAGCGCCAAAGATAGTGGCTATGGATCCGAGAAACGCTTTGGCAATTGGCGATGAAGGTCAGCGGATGTACGCTTTCGCGGCGCGCTGACATGATCCTTTGGCGATGTCTGGGGTATCCAGAGCATATCAATGACCAGGGAGATAAGCAAGGAGTAGGGCATTAGCTGGTCATGACAGAGAGTCGTACAGATAGCCATGCATGATAGCTAAGAAGACACGCCGAATGGTCGTACATATAGACGTGCACGTAAGCTGGCGGGATATGCTGAACTATCGTCGGAATAGTTGTACATGTAGGTGAACAGGACATGGCAGGACATGCAAAATTGTTGTACAAATCGACGTGCATTTGAGTTGCTCGTTGAACCTACCTAAGAATCTCAGGAACCTAAAAGGAGCAGAACACACCGTCATCATCACATGTCAATTCCATGATGATTCACAACACGGTCCGGTCGATCAGGACGGTACCTTGGCTTCTATTTCGATGTCGTTGAGCCAAGCTAGAAGGCTCACCCTAGAGCCGCCACGAAGGACCCCTTGTTCTCACGCGACTTCAGAAGAACTCTGTTTCTCTTAAGGTTTCCGCATTCACATCGTTGCGCGTCCTCGATCGATGTCGCGATTGCGTCTTTTTCTTCAACATCGAGCATCATCGGCACTTCCAACAAAGGAGAGACACGGCAATCCGGCGACGCGTTCCAGCGTTGGGTTCCAGGTGTGTTATGGTCGAAACGATCTGGAATGTCCACGATTGGAAATCCCGGTCGCATATCATCCCTTCTCTCGTCACCAAGTGGTGGGAAAAGGACCGAACCGGGGGATCGTGGCTTACGGCTCCCACCTCACTCGTCAACCAAACCACCGCTATCAATTGCACAATCGCAAAGTGATCCGCGCAGAGAAATGCTTGTCTCTCCCGTGCCTGACGAGTGGCTCGAGCCTCGCGGGAATCGGACTCTTTCTACAGAGGAGCGGACTTCCGGATGCTCGGATCCCAGCGAACGACTCACGCTACGCTCTCTCGGTGGGTCGGCCGATAAGTGCAATGGATGGATCCTCCCTTCGTCTTGCAAATTCGGTCGAGGTCACCGCTTCACTTGGCTACTGGTCGTGCCGCCACAGTAGCTGCGATCTCAAAGGTCCACAGCAGCGCGTCTGGGGCAGCGGTGGTATGTATCACGACTCGTTGCTGAGAAACGGTTGTGATGCGTTCTACCCTTTCTCCGACCTGAAATTCCCCCTCTGTTCTACTTCTATCAATATTCTCCGACGTTCTTTCGCACATTGTCAGCTCTAGCAGTGCGTTGATCTTTTCCTCTCAACGAGTCGGCGGATCCACGGTCATTGAGCAACTCTATCCCGGTTTCTGGCCTGTTCTCAAGCTTGCAAGCTAGACTTGTCCTTTCGGCACGCATAACTATTTCGAGATCAGAAGCTACTCATTCCTTTGAGGCCAGTGCGAATTCGAGAACGGAACGCCAATACTACTATTCTTTGTCCAAGTCCTCGATCTGGACAGTGCACGCACGCTCGATCAGAACCGCCTTTGTGCGGCCTGGTGAGAGCGAACATTTCTCGAAAGGAAGACGTCGCTAGGCATAAGACGATATGAGCACTCCGACTGAATGGACTCCGGCGGAGGAGCTCAATAATCCTTTTGCCGATCATGTAGTAATGTCAGTGTCGCCCAAACATACTCCCGAGTCGAGTGGACCTGGAACCGCGACCGGGACTGGAAGTGGTACGCCTGTGAACAAGGGGGAAACTTCCAAGAAGAAGCGAGTGGGATTCCGAAGTGGTGATGAAACAGATTCCCGTGGCCAAAGCAAACGAACCAGCTTCATCGATACAATGGACGAAACATATTCACCTCTTACTGGTAGTCCGGATATCAGTGGAAGCAGTACTCCCGCTCGGAACCACACCAGAAATTCAAGCGGCGATCTGCTTCTGACGAACGAAACGAGATCACATATACCGGAGCTTTCACTACAACAAACGGAACAAATCCACCGAGCCTTCACCTCGCAAACCGCGAATGTCCCAGTACCTCGACCCAGACCGGCCATGAGGCGTAACCCTCAACCGACGTCGCAATTTGAGCCCGAAATTGAGGAAGGCCCGGATCAAGACGGCTTACGGGCGATTCGGCAACGACGAGCGCAGGAGGCCTTTGAGCGAGGCAAACGACTGGAGTCGGATCAAAAAGCTCTGTCAGCACCAAGTTCGAGACGAAACTCGTTAGACATGAGGGAGAGGCGAAGAAGCAGTCGTCCAGCAGACTTGCAGACCACGGGCATTCCACTGCAAGATTTCCACGACCGATCAGACGAGTCTGACGATGAACTGGGCATGCTGCAGCCACTCGAGCGGCAAGGCAGATCGTTCAACCATGAGGCGTACAAATTGGTTCGGAGGCATACCGGCGCCCGCGGCGCTCTGGACAAGCCTTTCGAGACAGGACTCCGGTCTGGCCAGCGCTCTGGAGCAGTGACTCCCACCGAAGAGATGGACTTTATGGAAGACTATGCTCCTCGGCCGCAGCAATACCGTGGAGGCATCCTGGGTTCTCTTTTGAAACTGTACGGACAACAACAACGTGGCAGTGGGCAGACATCGCTTGGACCACCAGCTGGACCGGCCAAGCCGCACTTCAAAGGCGACTACAGCGCTTCATCCACACCTCAACATTCTCCACCCGAGTCCGGAACCTCCACACCCAATGGCCGCCACTGGTACTCATACAAGCACTCCAAGAACAACCAGTCGACTTCCTCCCTCGCTCAACTCGTTGGATCGAGCGCCAGCTTCGGCTCACCAGCCGTGACCGGTCTCGGCGAACAAGTCACCCAGCGACTAAAAGAGCGACAGCAACAAGAAGCCAGCAAACGACCCACGCTCGGCAAACGACTCAACAGCGGTGGTCAAGCGGCCATCAATCGCCTCAGCCGCGCTCGCTTCGACGACGAGATTCGCATTACGAAACATATAGGCGAGACTATCGCGAGGCAGAAGTACTTGACGAAGATCTGCAAGGCGTTGATGCAGTACGGTGCGCCGACGCATCGATTGGAGGAGTATATGAGGATGAGTGCGAGGGTGCTGGAAACCGATGCACAGTTTCTGTACATCCCCGGTGCGATGATCATGTCGTTTGAGGACCGCGATACGCATACGAGTGAGGTTAAGTTGGTCAAGGTCGCTCAGGGGCTCGATTTGGGCAAGTTGAGGGATGTGCATGAGGTGTACAAGGAAGTGGTGAGTCTTGAGTCCAGAACGAATTAGAATGCCCCGCAAACACTGACCAATGTCCCAGGTCCACGACCGACTCGGCGTCGAAGAAGCCATGAGCCGCCTGAAAGAGATCACCAACCGCAAGGACAAACACAATCGTCTCTTCCGCATTCCCATCTTTGGTCTCGCCGCCGTCTGCGTCGGTCCCTTCGCATTTCAAGCCCGACTGATCGACCTCCCAATCTCTTTCCTCCTGGGCTGCATCCTCGGCATCCTCCAGCTCTACGTCGCGCCGTCGTCCGATCTCTACGCTAACGTCTTCGAGATCGCCGCGACGGTCATCACGTCCTTCCTCGCTCGCGCCTTTGGCAGCATTCGTGGAGGAGAGTTGTTCTGCTTCTCGGCTCTGGCTCAGTCATCCATCGCATTGATCCTTCCGGGCTATACAGTCCTCTGCGCCTCTCTCGAACTGCAGTCCCGCTCCATGGTCGCGGGCAGCATCAGGATGGGTAAGTCTCGGGGGCAGAAGGCCTGCAGCGAAATCAGAGCATGTCGTCCGAGCATGTCTCTCATGCTTTATCTGCAGGCTCGAGTCTGGGTCGATGCTCCACTTTTCGATCCACCGCTGACCTTACGCCCGCAGTGTACGCGATAATATATTCCCTATTCCTTGGCTTCGGCATTACGATTGGTACCGCCGTCTACGGTATGCTGGACTCCAACGCCACTTCAGCAACCACTTGCTCGAAACCCCTCCCTGGTTACTGGGGATTCTTCTTCGTCCCCGGATTCACCATGTGCCTGATCATCATCAACCAAGCAAAGTGGAAGCAGGCTCCCATCATGATGATCATCTCCTTTGCGGGCTATATTGTCAACTACTTCTCCTCGCAGCGCTTCTCGGGCAATTCTCAGGTAGCCAATACCCTCGGCGCACTGGTCATCGGCGTCATGGCGAATCTGTGGTCTCGTCTTGGCGGAAGAATCGAGAATCTCTGTCTGGACATCTGGGAGGATCGACTTCGTCCGAAGTGGACGTCCCTCCGAAAACGAATCTTTCGTCACGACAGTCGGAAGTTCTCCGGCAAGGCCGCGGAGGAAGGTATCGTGGGTGACAACGAGTCGGTCTATGTTCGCCAGACGAGGAGGTTGGGATACAGTCTTGCGGCTGCGGCCATGTTGCCCGCCATCTTCGTGCAGGTGCCGTCTGGATTGGCGGTGAATGGATCGTTAATCACGGGCATTTCGTCCGCGAACCAAATCACGGGCAACACGACCGTGACACCCGGCACGGCGTCACAGGACAGCACGGCGTTGACGGTGAGTTACTCTGTGATCCAGGTTGCTATCGGCATCACAGTGGGATTGTTCCTGAGTGCCATTGTGGTTTATCCATTTGGCAAGAAGAGGTCGGGATTGTTCAGTTTTTGATTGAGAGATGATCCACAGCAAGGCGTTCGAAGGCGATGGTTGGGACGGAGGTTGGAAACGTGCATTTAGCGGACTCATATACCCAGATAGATCGACTCTGTTTGAAGGGCATAATGTGAATATCGAAGGGCACTCGAGAGCTACGGACTGCGAGTCGATTGATCGCCCACTGAGGCGGCTGCTGAAACACTTCTCCGCAGCACGATTCAGCTCGGACGCCCGACATGGACATGGTCAATGCATAGAACATCATCATGTCGTAAGAAGCAGCGGTCAAAGATGCTGTGGTGGTCCATGTCGCGAACAAGAATGGTCTCCCCGGTCGACAAACCACTGTCAGCCACACCACCAGCAATGGTCTCACAATAATGATCTCACGTCGATCACAAAAGACGACGAGCCGCGCGTTGCGCCACACAACTAATGCCGTTGAAGATCCACCGAGCCGCAAACTGCGCCATGAAAGCGTCGACAGCAAAAGCGACTTGTGCTGTGGCCGTGCAAGAAGCCGATCCGTCCGCAAATCGCTCAGCAATGCACCATGAGTCTCGTTTGTGCCAAAACGACGTAATCAACGCCCGAGCCATCCTAGTCAAAAGTCACGACTGAGCAGGTTTCACACTCGGTCTCGGTTGGCCAATGTACCCGCCGAGACTTTTCGAGAAACCGGAGAGATGATGCGGCCGACGAGGAGTCCCAAGAGCTTGGGTTCCGTACGGCAGAGGAGTGGATGAGTCTCGCATAGACGAGATATGCCATGCGTCTTGATGGCCAAGTCTGCCTTGCACGGCAGCATCACCGCCGAGCGCTGTGGAGAGGTATGCAGAGCGATAGAACTATGGCGCGGTGGCTGACGGATGGTTTTTTGTGATCACCGCGGTAGATCGCTTCCGAGGAGCAGGTATAGCCTTGCATGGTTAGAAGAAGTACGTGGTCGGTTTGCTTGGGAGATGCGGTAAGTCATTTGTGTATCGGATCGCGGCTGCGACAGAATCCTGAGCATGGACAGAAACAGTGGCGCATGATTCCATGAGAAGAATCCCATGACTTGGCAGGAAGGCAGGGAGGGTGATGTCACGCTGGTTGGCACGTGCATTATCATGATGGATGTTTCCATTAAAGAACCTGATGCGCGTCGTCACCTCTCCTCCTCTGTCGTCTCGGATCTTACCTACCTACAACGACAACACTGCCACTTAAGCAAAATCCACCACCATACCAACCACATCCACCAAATCAAACAACTCACAACACCGCCAACATGCCTTTCACCGGAAGGTAAGCTATCCGCCCATATGTCTACCATCTTCGCGCTTAGCTTCGACACCTCGTTGAGGAGTGAGCGTGAAGCTGACATCCAAGTCGCAAACACACCGTGCGGAGAGAGACATCAGCAGCTAACAGGGAGACCCAAAACAGCGACATCATCAAGATCATCTTCGCCATCTTCATTCCCCCAATCGGAGTGTTCCTCGAGCGCGGCTGCGGCGCCGATCTCCTCATCAACATCCTCCTCACCATTCTGGGTTACATTCCTGGCATCATCCACGCTCTGTACGTTGCCATCTATCTATGAGATAGCTGAGCCAGATATGAGAGACAGACGACTAACAGTTTCTCCACAGGTACATCATCCTCAAGTACTAGATGCCCCTCAACCGAAACACCACAAACCCTGTTCGATGATACCCTCCGGCGCTTAGAACGGATCGTTCCATTCCTCTCGGCAGAAGACACGACTGCAACATCAGCATGATTCTGGGAAGCCGCTCGGGCGAGCGCCTCGCTCGCGCTTTGGCAAACAGGATGGATAGCAGTCGCGGATTTGGACTCTGGATGGATGGACATTCTTTACGAAGCGTCGAGTTATGGCTTGAGCGTTCTCTTGGATAGCAAGCAAATGGCGTTATGACACTGCGAAATCGATTATTTGCATCACTCCTGCTTTTTACCTCTCACTCTCGTCGTTCAAGATCCGTGTCTGCGAAGATCACTACCGTCGTCAAATATTTGTGCCTGACTGCTAATTCAGGTGACACCCTTGGAAGAATTCCAACTCTTGGACGGCGTGAGACGCAGTCCATACTCCAGACGTCAATACATCATAGTTTTTATCTGTCATGCGTGCCACGCCCATATGTCTTGGTGGCAACATGACAATATCCTTTCTCTCATGCTCCCAGCTCAGCAGAGCAGATCTCATCTCATCTCATCAACGCAACTTCTGCTCCACAAACTTGGGGAGCACAAATGCCGCCTCGTGGATCTTGCTGCTGTAGTACTTGAACAGCTTGTCCTCCTCCTCATCACTTAACGTGCGCTGCGGCTTCTTGACGTTCCTGCTGCCGTCCTTGGAGCACACCATGAATCCGATCTGTCCGGATGGGTAGGTGGGGATCGTGGTCCAGCCGTATTCGGCGACCGGGAAGACCGTCTTGACCGACTTCTTCAACTCGGTGATCATGTTGAGGTGGAGCCATGGGTTCTCAGCTGGTTGATCGTTAGCATTCGCTTTCGCCGTGGAAGAAGTCGGACTCTGCCAACATACCTTGAGTCGAGATGATGCCTCCCTCCCTCAAAGCTCCGTGCAACAGCTCAAAGTATGGCTTCTGGAACAGACTCTCCGCGGGACCCTCCGGATCCGACGAGTCCGTAATAATCACATCAAACGTATCCTTGTAGTCCTCCAAGAACTTGAACCCATCCCCCACATGCACCTTGACGTTCGGGTGCTGGAATCCCACGCTCATGCCCGGCAAGTACTTCTTGCTCAACCGGATGACGGCCTCGTCGATATCGCACAGCGTCGCCTCCTCCACGCTCTCGTGCTTGACCACCTCGCGCAGCACGCCGCCGTCTCCGCCGCCAATCACGAGCACTTTCTTCGGGTTCGGGTGCGCGAACATGGCGAGGTGGGTGATCATCTCCTGGTAGGCGAACTCGTCGCGCTCGGTGCATTGGATCACGTTGTCGAGAACCAGCACCATGCCGTGGTCGGAGGACTCGAAGATCAGGACGTCTTGGTATTGGGACTTCTCGTGGTGGACGACCTGGTTGACTTTGAGGGTCATGGCTTGGCCGGGCCACATGTCGGATTGCTCGCGGAACCAGCCATCTGTGAGGAGTAGAGCGGTTAGTGGGTTGCTTCGCCGTGCTGAAGAGGATAGCAGGAGGGAGGTGTAGTACCCTTGATGGTGGGGTGGGTGATCTCAGACATTGTGAAGTGTGGACGACGGCGATGTTTTGGTGAGTGAGGTTTGTAGGTTTTGAGACTGTAGCTTGAGAGAAACAGTACAGGACGAATGTGAGGCAGGAAGTGAGTTGTTGAACGGAGGAGCATGCAAAGGGAAAGAACCATGGTTAGCTGTCCAAGCCAAAACTTTTTTCCTGGTCGTTTCGGCGACCCCTCGTCAATGTCTCAACCCCCACCATCCTTGGCCTACAACTGATGCGACCGAGGGACTCGAGCCGTATGCTGCAATTGTATCAAGGCAGTATGCGATACTACTCAGCGTGATGAGACGAATGGTACCGATGCGCCGTTGATTGTTCAGATATTCGCATGGGAAGTTAGTCTCAAGTCCTCGTGAGAAAGACGAAATGCTTCTCAAGGCGACAACTGGTTCTTGCTTTTCTTGAAACCTCTCGTTGGTTGTCTCTCTTATTCATTAACATGCTTACACCTCAAAGACCTCGCCAACCTCCCTCCCATTGCCCAATCCCGTCCTCCTCAGATCCGCCAAATCGACCCTCCAACCCCTCCACTGCTCCAACCCACGCTTGACCTCCTTGATCCTCTCCACCCTCCTCTTCGCCTCCTCCTCCTGTGCCAGCAGGAACGCATCCTCGTCAAACCCATCCTCGCTCAGCAGTCCAATCGAAGGCGCTCGTTCCCGACTCGGGCCTTGACCTTGCGGCGCTCGACCCGTGAACGCATTGATTCCCGACGTGATGACATCTTGGAACGTGCTTGTCTGACGAGGGAGACTGCCACGTTTGCCGAATGGAGAGTAGGGAGTAGCTAAGTCCACGTCTTGGTACTCTTTGCCATCTTCATCCATACCCGGTTGAAGTTCCGCGCGCTTGTCCCTCCATACACCGCGGCGGAGGTCGAAGTTCTCAGCTTCGAGAGCGCGGATTCGGGCTTGAAGTTCGCCGGTCTCTGTTTCCTCCTCGCCCAGCTCGAAGTCTGACGCGTCGCGAACGTGGGAAGGACGATCGCGACGTTTGAGCTGTGCTCGGGCGTCGGCGAGTTCCTTGTCCTTGGACTGAGATAAAGTCGTGGCATCGCGGTGAAGTTTGGTCAGAGCTTCGATCTTCTGCTCGAGACTTGTAGCGCGCTGAGCAGCAGCTTCAAGGTTGGCGTTGGCGGTGCGAAGGTCGGATTCGAGGACGGTGATTCGTTTGGTGAGCGCTTCCGGGTCCTCGTTGGCCGCTTTGGTGTCGTCGCTAGGGAAGGCGAACGAAACTTTGAGAGCTTCGAGTTCTTTGCGGACGGACTCCGTTGAGGTCTCCGCCGTTTCGGCACGTTCGACCAGATCTTTTGCGGAAGCTTCGCGTTCGGAAAGCTTTGCCTCAAGGTCTGTGACTTGGTTGCGGAGGGTGCTGATGTCCAGCTCGAGAGATTCGATCGTAGAAGTCTTGCTTGCAAGCTGCTCAGAAACCTCGGGACTCGGTCCAGAAGCACGGCGAGCAGGTCCTTTCACGGCCTGCTGAGCCTGTGTGAGTTGTCGTTGCACTGATTCCAACTCCGTGCTCAATCGGTCGACCTCTTTCGCCTTGCTCTTCAATTCGGCCACGTCGCTGCTGCTTTCGCGCAAAGCCTCTAGCTCTTCCTCTGCCGTGGCCAGACGAGTGGCTCCGTCCTTGTTCTGCTCCTGTAGAGTCTTGTTCTCCTTCTCGAGCTCTTCAATCTTTGCTGCTTGCTTGCGGTACAACTCCTGCACTTCCGCTTGCGGACCTGGCCCTTGACGGAGCGATTCCGACCGCTCTCTCGAAGGTTGTGATTCGGATGCTGCCTGTTCGGTTGCGTCCTCGTTGTCTGCTACTGGAGCATCTTCTGGCTCGGCTCTTGCTTCTTCGGTGGTAGGCGCGCCCGCTTCTCCTCCCTCCTCAGCACCCTCATCCGCCTTTGCGTCTGCCGCTTTGGCGTCCTTCTTTTTCGTTCCCTTCTTGCCCTTCTTCGCTGGCTCCTTCTTCAATTGCTCGTACTGAAGTATCGCGTGTTAGTACTGAGCTCGCGGGAATCGTGCAGTGCGTAATTGGCTGACCCTTTTCTTAGCTGCTGCCAGCTTCTCAGCTTTCTCCTTGTCCTCGTCCGCCATGGTCACTCAGGGTGTCGTCCGGGACTTGTTGAGTTCATGGTTCCAATGGACAGCTGGAGCCAGGAGGGTCGTCAACCATGACTAAGCCGGACCTTTGCATCGCTGCAGCAAGAGTAAGGATTACATGGCACGCAAAGGAGTTCAAGCAAACACAACGGACTGCATGCCACAAAAGAGGATCAGAGAGAGTTTTGTTTCAGTTCGTAAATCTCCTATGGTTTTGTCCATCTATCGCATCGAAAGAGCGTTAATCTATCTCACAAACTTTCATACAAACATAGTCATCAAGCCGCAATAAGCACGCCCTTAGATGAGCTGCTGGAAGGCGCGGTTGAGAGGCGAGCGGAGAGGCTTGACCTCCTTGTAGAAGTCGATGGTGGCGACGGCGCGCTTGGAGATGCCCTCAGGGGTGAACTCGAATTTCTGTTCCGAATGTCAGTTTTCTGCAGCGCTGATAGATGTCGATCAGGCAATCTTACCGCGTAGACGTCCTTGTATGGGCCGGAAGCACCGAAGCGGTTCAGACCGAACTGCTCGTGTGTGTACTTCTCCCATCCCATGGTGCTCATGACCTCAACACTGAGGGCTGGAATACCGTCTGGGATGACCGAAAGCTTGTACTCCTTTGGCTGGGCATCGAAGACCTCCATGCAAGGCATGGAGACGACACGGGCAGCGACACCCTTGTTGTCCTTGAGGTACTTGACGGCCTCCAAGCAGAGAGACACTTCCGAGCCGGTGGCGACGAGAGTGATCTGAGCAGACTTGTCCTCAAGGGCGACATAGCCACCCTTGATACCGTTCTCGAGAGTGGAGTTCTCGAGTTGAGGCAGGTTCTGACGGGTCAGTGCGAGGATAGATGGGGTACCGGTGGAGGTGAGAGCGACGTAGTATGCGGCGGAAGTCTCGTTGCCGTCTGCTGGGCGCCACACCATCATGTTTGGCAGAGCGCGGAAGTGTGCGAGGGTCTCGATAGGCTGGTGGGTTGGACCGTCCTCTCCGAGACCGATGGAGTCGTGGGTGGCAATGTAGATGACACGCTGGTGCGAGAGAGATGAGAGACGGACCGATCCAGCGGCGTAAGAGACGAAGTTGAGGAAAGTACCACCGGCTGGGATGAGGGTACCGTATGCGGAGATACCGTTCATGATACCGGCCATGGCGTGCTCGCGCACACCGTAGCGGAGGTAGCGTCCACTCCACTCACCGATCCCAAGGCTTGGTGGCTGGAAGTCGACGGCGCTCTTCCAGCGGGTGTTGTTGGAGCCAGTCAGATCGGCAGAGCCGGACAGGAGCTCGGGAACGGCCTCGTAGATGGCCTCAAGGACGCTCTCCGAAAGCTTGCGCGAAGCAACGGCCTTGTCAGATGGCTTGTAGACCGGAAGCTTCGTCTGCCAGCCCTCTGGCAGTGCCTTGGTCTGACGACGCTTGAGATCGGCCGCAAGATCCTTGTGCTCGCTGCTGTACTTCTCAAATAGCTTGTTCCACTCCTCCTCAGCCGCAGCGCCCTCGGCCGCGTGCTTGTGGTACATATCGTAGACCTCTTGTGCGACCTGGAAGGTCTTCTCTGGGTCGAAACCCCACTTTTCCTTGACCTGCTTGACATCGTCCTCCTTGAGAGGGTTGCCGTGCACGCCGCCAGTGCCCTGGAGCTTGGAACCGAAGCCAATGGTGGTTGTGAGTCTGATCATGGTTGGCTTGTCCTTGACAGCCTTGGCCTCCGCGAGGGCCTTCTCAATTCCCTCGAGATCGCTATCGCCGTCCTTGACCCAAATCACGTTCCAACCGTAAGACTCGAAGCGCTTGCTGACGTCCTCAGTGAAGGCGCACTTGGTGTCACCGTCTGTTGATGTTTAGTACACATTGCGCAAAGCGATGAAATCAAGACATTGCTCACCAATGGAAATGTGGTTGTCATCGTAGATGGCGATCAGGTTGCCGAGCTGCAAGTGGCCGGCGGTGGAGGCAGCCTCGCTGGCAATGCCCTCCATGGCGCATCCATCACCGAAGAGGACGTATGTGTGGTTGTTGACAAGCTCGAAGCCTGGCTTGTTGAACACACCCGCAGTGTGGGCCTGAGCAATGGCCAAACCAACAGCGTTGGCGAAGCCCTGTCCGAGAGGACCAGTGGTCACCTCGATACCGGGTGTGTCGTGAGCCTCAGGGTGACCTGGGGTGATGCTGTCGAGCTGGCGGAACGCCTTGAGGTCGTCCATGCTGACGCCGTAGCCGAAGAGGTGGAGGAGAGCGTATTGGAGCATGCAGCCGTGGCCGTTGGAGAGCACGAATCGGTCGCGGTTGAGCCATGATGGGTTCTTTGGGTTGAAGGTCATGAACTTGTTGAAGAGGACGTGAGCGAGGGGAGCGCACCCCATAGGAGCGCCGGGGTCTGCAAGAGAGTGTGAGTGGGTGTCCGTGTCGTGCCGCCGAGTGCATCGAATATATCCACTGTATCGAAGATGCCTCTTGTGGTGACCCAGCTATTGCATTGCATGGCTTTACTTACGGCCGCTGTTCGCCTTGAACGTGGCATCGATCTGTTGGAGAGATTGTCAGCCGCGCGGTTCTCAACGGTGGTGCTCGCCATGTGCCTCGAGGTTCGTGGTGAGGCTCATGGTGGGGGCTGAGTGGCCCATCCATTGGCGCACTCTGGGAGATGGAGCAGCTTACGGCGAGGGTCCTGATGGTGTTGATGGCCAACTCGTCGGTCTTGGTGTAGCCCATGATTGCGGTTGGTATCTGGGATGAGAATTTGGGGAGAAAGGTGAGGTGGTGTTGACTGGATCAAGTAGGACGGAGAGATTTGAACTCTGCCCTGAGACGAATGAGGCGGTCCGCTCACTTAATTTTGCAGCGGTGACGTTTTAGGCAGAGGGGACCTCTCAACCGTTGGTGGGGCAGCATCGACGACGGGACGGACTTCAGCACGCCGATCAGTCGCCGACGGCTTTCTCAGTCTCTCCCTGCTCTGTGTCTGATCGGCTTCTGACTTGGAACATAGGCAAGGTAAACACGTGTCACCCACTGGACAGCATCGATTCATCTCACATCCTCGACTGCATTCGAGTGCCAGCACGTGAAGAGATTCCATCGTGGCATCTGACATGATCCGGTTCGAGGAATGGTCACTTATCGATTCTGCCATGTCGCTATCAGTCGCTGGAGTTTAGCCGGGCGAAGAGACCGCCACTGCAAACCCCGCGGAAAAACTGTGTCCTCACGCCTTCGCCGATGATAATAGCCACTACAGAAATCAGCCACGCTGGTTTGCATTATTGGAGACTGAAGATGTAACAGCCACGGAGCTGGAGATCCTGCTGGGACAATTGGCCACGCAAGCAAAGTAGGACGAGGATTGGACCTGTCTCCGATTCAGATCATTAGCATACTGACTATGTACACTCGAAGCAATACAGCTCTATACACCGTCAAGTGCTCGCTCGAACGCTAGAAACACCATGCAGCAAATGTGCAAAGCAGCCACCAGATACAGCCAAATGGCAGCATCAGCCTCATCATCGAGGGAATTGAGTATGCTGCGGCGTAGCAACCGACACGCTCAAGTACAAGTCATCTCCCTCCCTCCTAGGCGTCAACTTCGGCTCCCATAGCGGACTCTTCAAACCTCCAGGAGGAGACCTCATCTTGATGTTCAAAGGCCAGTCTGGCGCACTTGCACCGGCAGAATTGGCAGTACGGCCATAGCCTCTCGGTGGCGTTTCTCTGCTGTATGCTCCGGTGTTCTCTTTCCTTGGCGGGGTTCGAGGAGCGTTCTTGGAAGTGATGGTCTTGATCTGTAGCTTGTTCGCCGCGGCGTCGCCTCGACGCTTCGCTGCTAGACTTGAACCACTGGAAGACGGGGTATGGCCTTTCTCTCGGTCTCGCGCGTCGGAGTCCCGGATATGGGGTAATTTCTCCCGTCCGCGGTTCGCGATGTCATGTGAGTCTTGTCTGATGGGAAACTGATACACGGAATGGTAAACAGGTGATCTGGGCACGCTTTGGTTCGCACTGCGAGGGACCTTGGGATAACGGATCTCCGCTATTGGTGAGGCGGCCTCTTTGACGGGAGTCAGCCTCTTGTCTTCTTCCTCCGGTGGCGTCGATTCGTCTGGATCGGTACTCTCGAAGGACGTTCGACGAGAGATATCGGATGTCATCGATGCCCGTACGGCCAAGGGCGGATACGATGGCTTTGAGATTGCTATTGCGGCTGGAGCGGTTATCCGGACTTGAGTCTCGTCTTCGATCGGAGTGGCAGAGTATGAATCGGTCGGAGATTCGTATTCTGGACTGGCATAATAGTCGAGCACGCTTGTGCTGCTATTACCGTACGTGGATCGCTCGTAAATTGGTCTCGTTGTAGAGGTCGTGGGCGGGCGTGGCAGAAAGCTTGGCCCAGACTGCGGAATAGTAGGCGGTGGAGGAAACGTAGGCATCGACTGGCCGGGCATCAGAGCTGGAGGGTGAGCCAGAGAATTTTGCGGTGCCATTCTTGGTGGATGGGCTCCAGAGGTCTGCACAAGTTGGGAGTGAGTGGCTTGATCGGGGATGTTTAGGGTGAGAGGAGTTTGTTTCGTGTGCTCCGCTGGCTTAGTAAATTGGTGCGCGTACTGTGGCTGCCGTGGATTCTTCGGCAAACTCGGTACTGGGGGCGCAATGTGAGATGAGAACCGGTCCTCTTCGAATATAGTTGCCGGCGTTCGCATGATGTCTAACTCAGGTGATCTAGGAGGCGGTCGAAGGAGAATTCCGCTGGGTTTCTCAGGCAGGAGTTGCGATGTCGTTCGCATGCTGCTTTCACTGCGATAGCTTGCTGGCGAGTCTGATCTTGTGTGCTGTGTGTCCTGACTATAATTCTTCTCGTGACGATATTGCGGTAGGCAACGAGCAGGTAGGGTTGGCCAATTTGTGTTACGCTTATCCGAAGTGCACACAGCTCCAGACATGTTCAAGTCCTCTGGTTTGGGACCCTTTACGAACGCATGCGGGAATCCTGACCCTCGAGCCGAAGCATTGTCGACAAAGTCATAGGAATGACGTCCAGCTGCTCCCTTAGCCGCCTTACGTTTGCGACGTCGAATACAGCCCAAGGCGTAGAACATTCCAAAGGCTACCAACACGAATCCGACTGCCGCTACTGATATTCCAATCGCTTGACCACTGGTCAGTGCTGTTCGTTCCGATTTCGGTACAGCTGGTATGCTCGTTGTCGTTGCAGAGGCCGTTTCAATGCTTTGCGTCGTCGAGGTCGGTCCTGGAGATGTTGAAGCAGATGCTGTCGATATGGTCTGGGGGTAAACACTGCTGGTAATGGTCGAGGATGTCGCTGGAGGGATAAGCGTTTGTTGCGTTGCGGGCACTGCATTCTCTTGCGCAGAGCAGATATCGTACGCCTGCGCCTTCGCCAACTTTCCTTGGCTGGTAGATGGACAGTTAACAGTAAGACAGACAAGGGCCAGCTCCCCAAGCGTGAAACCGCTGTTGCCGTAATGCGAACACATGCACGAAAAGTCGCCATCCGGGCAGTCGTACTGTAGATCGGTATAGGTGGAAAGACAGGACTGCGCACATGTTGGCACGTAGTCGGAGGTACTTTGTGGGACTTTCGAAGGAGCTGTCGTCGTCCGTGATCGTACACCGGCTGAGGAATCGCTCGTTTGCCTTTTTGGCCGAGATAGCATTGTCGTTTTCTTTGCATGTGTGATTTCAATTGAATTAGTAATGTAGTGATGAAAGCATTAGTGGCTGGCCAGCAGCAAGAATATTGAAAGAGACTCGAAGCAAGGAAACAGGAAGAGGAAATGCAAAGAAATTCGTGTAGTCGTTGAAGTACGTTGTTTACTGGAGCATCGCGAAGTTGGCGGGCGGCGGTATTTTACCAAGGGTGTCGTTTGATGGGACATCATCGTTACCGCCAGCCCTTTCGTCATCACCGACGCTGTTCGTTGTCTACGCGCTCGCGACGGCTGCATAGAGGTGGGTTAGCAGCACACGGTTTGACTGGCAGCTTGTACATCTCGTCGGGCGCTTACATTGGTGGCCCGTGCGTGAAGACGCCCGATGTCGCGCTACCGTGCCAAGCACTTTCGCTCTATCAACCAAGGTGGGCGTCCGTGTCTGTTGCATTCATGGTCGATGATCTATTTGTAGAAAGTCAGTCGAGTGACTCCACTATGGTCTCTGTGCTGCGGCCCCGGTGAGGGTCTTCACTGAGGCTCCATCAACGCCTTCGTCCAATCGAAGGCTGACCATCGCTTCCGGAACCCCTCCACTCGTCTGTCATGCTTCTCCCATCTGCCTTGTCTCTTGATGATTTCGGGGCCTTTGTCCAGCATCCCGCCGATGATCTCCCGTGCGAACAAGTCTCCCTTTGGCCAGCGACGCTCGTCTTCAATGACATGACCCATACCACCATCGAGCGTGTAAAACACATGGAAATAGGGCATTTCCTTGACCATAGCTCTACGAAACGCCGCCTTGCCATAGCCAGCTCGCTGGACCAACGCTAGTGTGTCAATGATGGGTTTGTGTTGGCTCCACTGCTCGTCAGATGCGAGAATAGCTTCCTTGAAGTACGCAGGCGCGTTCTCGGCCAAGTGATGCGGGAGTGGGATGGCTATCAAAGCGGCATGACCCTTCCGGCTAGACATGAAGGCAGCGTTCTCGTAGAAGATCACGCTCTTGTCTTGGGCGTGGTAGAATCTTGTGAGCGACTTCATGAAATTGCGGATCTCTTCCCACTCATCGTCGTCACATTCGAGTAGGTTGAGACGATGCTGAATGGGCACGATCACGGCGCCTCCTTTGGCGACTTCCGGCTCGGTCGTCAGGGTCATGTAAGTACGAGTAGCCAGACTGATGACAGGTGCGGTCGGCGGCTGGTTTGATTCTTCGTGATAGCACAAGGGGCAGTTCTCAAGAATCTTTTGCATCTTCTGGAAGTCCCCGACCGCTGCATTCCGCAAATTCGAGTCTGACTTGATGACTTTCTTCGACAAGTTGCCGGCGTTGTCGTCCATGTAGTCAAGGTCGTTCTTAAACTTGCCGTCTTTTGCGATTCGTTCGGCAAAAGCTCGCCCTTCACCACCGTTCGCCCCTCGCGTACGTTTCTCTTGCTTAACCATATCTTCAATTGACATGTCCTCGTTTTCTTTGACCAATCCTCGCTCGATCCCGCGTTTCCCTGATATTGCCGTAACTTCGCCCGAACGGTCGCCAGCGAGCATTCGGTTCTCCATGTTACTTAGCACGAGGACATCGGGCTGAGCATTGTTAGCAAGACTGGCAGTCTCCGCCAGGTTGTACTCCTCTTCCAACTGTGCAGCGTTAGGTGCCTTCCTCAGCTTTGCCTTCATCATTTGAGCCTTCAGCTTGTTGAGAGCAGTCGCATCAAGAGCCACGGTCCTCGTAGGCGGCGCCTCTTCAGTCATCGTGACTCCCTGCGCCGAGGACATGCGTTCCTCCTCAGCATCTATTGCATCTTGCGCCTCCCTCCGTATGCCAGCCGCCATGTTCCGCTCTTGGAATAGTTCGCCCGATGGTTTCTCTATTCCCACATAGTCCTTCCCATACATCTTCCTCCTGTCCATTTCCCTCTCCTCCTCGCGCGCGTCGTCGAAATCGCGGAGATCGCCATATCGCTCGAGGGCGATGTCGTCAACACTCTTCCCGGTGTCCTCTGCCTGGCGATAAACAGCCTTCAATTTCGTCATTCTCCATGAGCTGCCATTGTCACCGAAAGTGTACGCCACTTCATGTTGTGCTGGCTCATCCTCCACCTTGGATTCAGTCGCGTTGTCCTCACCGTCGGACTCGAAATCGTTCTGCAAATCCGCCAGGTGGCTTTTGACCTCACTTTGATGTACCTTGAAATCGTGGGTATCCTTTGCGCTCACAAACTGGCCACGCGGAGGTGATTTCTGCTTGCGCTGTACATAGTGCACGTCCAATGCACCGGGCTCCTGCATCCAGGCATCGCGCTTTACCTCTCTGCCCTTGAGATCCTGATCGCGTTGGTCCAGGATGTTCTCCTCCGGCGGCGCAATCTCCGCACCTTTCTCCACCCATTCGTCCCCCCCATCACTGTCGAAGACCTTCAGCTCTTTCTCGCGCTTCGACGAGTCGCTTCGGTGTCGCTTACTCCGGTGACGATGGCTACGATCGCCGTCCTCTCGATCTCTGTGGCGCTTGTGTCGACGTTCATCGTTGCGGTCGTCTTCTCGGTCACGGTGAGAGCGATGATGGTGATGGTGATGCTTCCTGCGCTCTGACCCTCTTTCCTCGTCGCGTTCTCTCGTCCTGTGCTCCTTTGAGTCGCGCGACTTTGTCTCTGCAATCTCCTTCTCGAAGTCCTCCAAACCCATTGTATGTGATTTTGACGGACAGTTGGAGGTCTCGGGGAGGAAGAAGGTCATGCAAGTCCGTGGTGGGGAAATTTTGGCGTCTCGCCTCTCACCTTTCACGTGCGAATCCCATCCGAACAAAAGCTTCTCTCTCGCGCAGAACATCCATCAAAACCATCAACACAAGCGATTGACTCCTCAAAAGACGTCGCAGAGCTTTGGGGATAGGACCAGTCTCGCACATCACCCGGAAGATCCGCGATTGATCCCAGAAGTCTCAGAGCTCTTGACGAGCCAAGTCAAAAAGATATGGCTACTGAGGAGACCAGTCAACCACCGGTCGCGGTAGTATGCGTCGGGATGGCAGGCTCTGGCAAAACAACTTTCATGCAGAGAATCAACGCACAGTAAGGCTATCGAAGGCGCAGCGCGATCTGTTCAGTGCTCACATATTCTCAGTCTCCACGAGCAGTCAACGGAAGCGCCGCCGTACGTCGTCAATCTTGACCCAGCAGTCAGAAGTGTAGGCCGATCTTAAAGCTCTCCTATCTCAGTACCAGACTGATTGTTGCTGTGTAGGTACCTTTCGACTCCAACATTGACATTCGCGACTCAGTCAACTACAAGGAAGTGATGAAGCAGTACAATCTCGGACCCAATGGTGCCATTCTCACAAGGTAGGTGATATTCCGGCCTGGAACCATGCCCCGAGAATATGCGGGAAATGTTCCATACGGTGCGAACTACCTAAACAAACCACGCTAATACTTGGAAAGTCTCAACCTCTTCAGCACCAAAATCGATCAAGTGATGGACATCCTCGAGAAACGCTGCCTACCCCAGCCAAACACCCAAAACAAAGCGCTGCCTGGCCATATCATTGTTGATACACCAGGCCAAATCGAAGTGTTTGTCTGGTCAGCTTCCGGAAACATTCTCCTTTCATCTCTGGCCTCCAGCTTTCCCACTGTTCTCGCATACGTTATCGACACACCCCGGACGACCGAGAACACCAGCACTTTCATGTCCAATATGCTCTATGCTATCAGTATCCTCTACAAGACCAAGCTTCCCATGATTCTAGTCTTCAACAAGAATGATGTCAAGTCCGAGGAAGAAGCGGTGGACTGGATGCGAGACTTTGAGAAGTTCCAGGAAGCCGTCCACGCGGAGGAAGAACACCAACGCGAAGGAGGCGGCTACATGGGGCCATTGCTGAACAGCATGAGTCTTGTGCTGGAGGAGTTCTACAATCAGCTCTCTGTCGTTGGCGTATCGTCAATGACAGGCGACGGGGTAGACGACTTCTTCGCTGCAGTGGAAGAGAAGAGAATCGAGTTTGAGAAGGACTACAAACCTGAGCTCGCACGTCGGAGAGCAGAGGCGGAGGAGCAGAAGTCTCAGATTCGGGAGCAGGAAGTGAATCGCATGATGAAGGATATGAACGTCTCCTCGAGGGCGAAGGGAACTGGCAAATACGCCCCAGCAAAGGACGAACCAGAAACGATCAGCGACATGGAAGACGCTGAAGACGACGACGATGATGATGATGATGATGACGGAGGACTGGTGGACCCGGATGGAGGCGACGATGCGGAGATCGATCAAGCATTTGAAGAAGGCCTCAAGGCGCGGTATGAAGCTGCTCTCAGAGACGGCAGTGCCACGGCGGGACCAAATTCTGCCGCAGATTACATTCGGCGGAGTCAGCGGTGAAGAGGAAGGAAGGAATTGCTTTGACGTCGGAAATTAGCGATGGCGTATTGTTGGACTGAGACGGGTAGCCAGAGATGCACTTGTTCTGAATGGAGCGTACAGCTCTTCTTCAAGGACTCTCGATGTCCTTCAAGAGGTTCAGGTAGGGTGTTGAGAGGACCAGGTCTTCAGCGGAAGTGAAGTTGACCAAGCTGCGAGCAACGCGGTCGCCCGGCTGTCCCCACAACCAGCACAGAGTCCCTGTAATACGTGCCTCCGCGTTCTGCTCTTCCGCGAACCTCGTTATTATGCAAGTAAGGTCCACGTATGTATGCTAGTGCTATCGGCTGGCGTTCACGATGAAACATGGAAGAGGTAAATTTAGAGCGGCCCGGTTGCTACGACAGCAGCGCCACAAACGCCCTAAATGATGCACGTCGAGTTCAAGCTCCAACGAGATCTCCACTCCGTCTCCGATAAGTAACTTCAGAGATACACAATCGCAACGAACCTGTGGCTAGAGAGAGCGTCAAGCGAGATGGAGAACCTCCTCTCCGTCGCATTCGACAACCTCTCCTCTCGCGACGGTCAGAAGATTCGCAAGGGATGCCGCCAGGTTGAAAACCTCCTCGCTCAGATCCTACTCTCGAAACCCAACTCCCGTTCGCCGCACAAGAGGAAGTCATCGGTCCTCAATGAGACCAAGCAGCAAGGAACATCGAAACAGCTCGACGAACTCAAGCAAGATCCTGCGTTCCGTGAATTCTTCCGTCTTCAAGAAGGATTTCAATACAATGGTATGTTTATGGACGTAATGCCAACAACAACTACGATGGTCTAACGATCGCCCAGTCGCCTCCCGCCTGATATCCACACTCGAATGCCTCATGGGCATGGGCAATCCATCCTCCACCGATCTCCTCATTCTCGCTGCGCTCGACCTCCTTCAAGGCGTACTCCTCCTACATCCACCCTCGAAATGCCTCTTCCACCGCGAGATTCACATGAACATGCTGCTCGACCTCCTCGACGCCTCAAACCCTCCCAAGATCCAATCGCATACGCTACTCGTGCTGGTGGCCGCATTACTCGGTCAACCGCGAAACACACGCACATTCGAAGCGATCGACGGTCTCCTGACTGTCACGAGCCTGTTCAAGTCACGATCGACCACGAAAGAGGTCAAGATGCGGTCGTTGGAATTCCTATACTTCTACCTCATGCCGGAGGTCCCTGCACAGCCTTTTACGAGCAGCAGCGCACCGAATACCGCGGTGATGGGGAGGAGTGGTGCGGACAAGCATGACCTGCGGGCGGAGCATGCGAGAACACACTCGGGAGACATGGACATTGACGAGGAAGACGTGGACACGAGGAGCACAGATAACAAGCAGATGCTATTGGGCCGGTATCTGAGCAACGTGGCGGAGCTGGTAGGCGATCTGGAGGAGAGCGCACCATTCAGCGCCATTGCGGCATAGGCATGCAGGGAAAGGAGAAGACTTGCGACTGATTTTGGGAAGCTCTGGCGTTCGACTTGCGATTCATCCAAGGGACGCGGGTCTGGGAGCATATCGACGGGCGTTTCACTCGGGCCATTGGGAGTTTGTTTTGACAGAGTTGCGTGATACCCTTCTGTTCTGGAGCGTGCGATGCTGGGTCTTTGTCACAGCGTGGGAATCTGAAGTTTTGAGACTAATCGCGCTACGTATGTCTTTAATGCTATCAAAGCCGCACCTTCATCTCGTGCACATGTGATGGCATGGGACCAACTCGTCTCTCGTGACGAACCAGAGCATTGCGCCCTTGCAAGATACATCTCCGGCGCGGAGCAGCTCATGGTCGACCTTGGATGACAGTGCCGGGTACGACATGTCGTCCATCCTTTTGAACAGTAAATCGTGCCATTCCGCTCCTCGCGTCAGCATTTCGCTACCCTGATGGACGCGATCACGAGCATTTCCCGCTCGTATCAAACGCGGGACTCTTGGCAACTCATATCACGACCAGTTCCTTGAGTGCTTTCGATCTCATCCTGCACTTCAACCCTGCCCATAACGCCTCGCTATGCTCAATCATCTAGGTTTGCGTTCAAGCCATCTCGCTGCCGGGGAGCAGATTGCCCTTCACTCCAAACATCTTTCCGCTCACAACAGCGGAGAAGCCATCCACTTGCCTGGCGTACTGCTCCACCTGTCTGCCAACCAAAAGCGACTCCAGTCTTGACGGCTCCTGTGGAAGCTTGAAAAGCTTTTGCCATTCGTCCTCGGGTAGGAGTGGCTGCTTCTGTTGGGTGCGAAGAGTGTTCTCGGCTTTTCGCTTCTCCTGCCATGTCTTGATCTTCGCCTGCTCGCGGGCAAGCGAACGCTGGTAGTACTGAGCATTGTTCTGCTCGGTCTGATGGTTCTCGATGCTCTCGAGCAGGAGATCACAGGTTTTCTCGAGGAAAGGATCGATCGAGAGGTCCAGGCTGTCAAGATTGGGAGCGAGCGGGTTAGTAGAGATGTTGGGGTCGTGGAAAAGCTCCGCGAGCGATGAAGGGAAATCGATCGTGGTCTTCTTCGATGGCTGTTGAGGAAGCTGGTGAAGGAATGCGGTGAGCAAGTGTGAGTTGTGGACCTGGATCGGGAGCTCCACGAGGATGTCCTGGTAGCGAAGGTTTGACTTCTGGAGACTGCATGATGTATTAATTTCCTGCACAGCTCATGCAGATTTCTTTCGATACACACCTCTCTGATGTGAATTTGCCCTCCTTGTAGGCGGCGAGAAAGCTGGGCGACAGACGGTATGCCTTCAGACTCAGGCTTCCTTGGCTAGTCCTTGACACATCGAATACGAGCGCAACCGTCCTCTCATCCGCCGCACGCTGGAAGAACACCTGGTTCTCGATGAAGTTCTGGTTGACAAAGTTCCCCATGCTGGTGCTGATATACCAGCCCACGCCCTGAGCGTCCACGTTGACCTCCCTCAAAAACTTCATCATTTCCGCCTGGTATGCCACATTGCTCTTTGCCCTGGGCGCGGCGGCAGCCAACGCGGCAGCGTCCTGCTGGTGATATGGATCGGTTGATGCTGACGCGTCTGGCACCGCCGTCGGATACGGGAAAGAGTTGGTGATCTGCAATTGCGAGTTTACATCCATTCCCACGAGGAATCCAGTAGCGGGAGTTGGAAAGGTCGACGAAGAGTGCTTGATGATGCGCATCACCACCAGGGCCTCGATTTGCACCTCCTTCAGTGGGCTTTCCTTGACTGTGATTTCCGCCATGATTGCAAGTGTTGTTCGTGGGTCGCGGGTTCGTGAGTTGAGCAGGTATCGTTGTCGCGCCAAATCTCGAAAGTCGTGAATCCGATTTGTGCGCCGCAGCGGATAAACCTCGGCTTTTGAGGCTCCTTTTTGTTCAAAGTCCACGGCGCCACGCTCTCACAAACCTTGACATGTTGAATGTGTTCGAATGCATGCTAGGGAGGCCGGAGTCATACCGCGAACGACTCCCTGAGTCACCCCGTTCCCGCGGCGATTGCACTGCAAGACCTATGGCAAGGCGCTACTTTCTACGTTCTCACGGTCTTGCACGGACAAGTATGCCGCGCCAAGACGACGAGGCTCACGTTCTCATGTCCATGAGCAAAAGAGAGTCGCAAAGGAATGGTGCAGCCATATGGACTCCGCTCAAGCATGGAGACACGTCCGTTCGCTGCTCGCTTGAAGGCGATTGTACGAACTGTAGCGGGGTCGTGCCGAACATTTCGTCATAAACAACTCCCATCTTCTGACTAGGTGAGTATTCTTCCGCGTCTCAACAATCGATCAGACATCAAATGCTCCTTTTGAGACGCATCGGCCTACCCACCCTCGCGACCAGAACAGTTGCTCCCGTGCCCCGGCGTTCCCGATTGCCACTCCCGCGATTCGGCATACTGCCATATCAGCAGCTTTCCAGAATGTCTATCAGCGGCGACTCCAACAAGGCGCTGGACCCTAATCAAGGAGGAGATGCAACCAAGAAGACCTATCACAAGCAACCGACTGGAGAAGCGAAGAAAACCGCAGATGCACACTCCAGGGAGAACGATTTGAAGCTTTATGGCAGTTGCTTCTGCCCGTTCGTTCATCGAGTCTGGATCTCGCTCGAACTCAAAGGCTTGGACTACGAATATGTCGAAGTGGACGTATATCGCAAGCCCAAGCTCCTGTTAGACATTAATCCTCGCGGTCTTGTTCCAGCCATCCGACACAATGACTGGGGAATGCATGAGAGCTCCGTTGTCATGGAATACCTCGAAGATTTGAAGCAAGGGAAAGCTCTACTGCCAGAAGACCCGAAGCTACGCGCCCATTGCCGTTTGTGGACCGACCATATCAATCGCCATATCATCCCCGCATTCTATAAGTACTTGCAGGCCCAAGATCCTGAGGATCAAGTCAGGTTTGCTGGAGAGCTGAAGGGCCATATATCGAAAGCGGTCGACGCTGCCGATGAGGAAGGACCATTCTTCCTTGGCTTGGAGATGGGTTTCGTCGACGTACAATTGGCACCGTGGGTCGTACGACTCGAAAAGGTCTTAAAGCCGTACAGAGGCTGGCCATCTCCGGAGCCGGGCAGCCGGTGGGAGAAATGGCTCAACGCAATTATGGAGAGCGAGCCAGTCAGGAAGACGACGAGCGATGACGAGCTGTACTTGGACAGCTATGAGCGTTATGCGGAGAACAGACCCAACACATCCCAGGTGCGAGATGCCATCAATGCTGGAGGCGGGTTGCCTTGAGACGATTTCGATCGACAGACAATGGACGGGCCGTACGACAGGAGGCTGAAAAGACTGCTTCTACTCGACGGAGCCTCAAACGGCATCTAGCATGATTTCCTGCTTCATACTCATAATCACTAACAAGGCATTTGCCAAGTTATCGAGATACGTTCAAAATGATCACCTACCAAGTTACCTCCACGCTGGCCTGCACGCCTGTCAGGCACCTCTGCTAGGTTACATCTTCACTGGCCTGTACGGCGCTGTAAGATGTTCTGCCGCAGTACTTGCACACCTTGACAAGATGTCCACCTTGACAAGATGTCCTGCCTGCACATTCGACCTGTTCGCTGAGTCCGGTCTGGGAACTCATGATTCGGCGAGCAATGCCGACGAACCTAACGATGACCCTCAAACCGCCGCTACGAGTCGCGCAAACGTCAAGAAACACATCCGACGTTTGACAAGGATAACAGCTGTCCTTCAAACACTGTGTGCATAGCCCCGCGTGTGATGCTACCTGCACTGTGTCATTACTCAGTCGTATCGTCTTAGCGTTTGATATCGGCCGGGAGACCGAAACTCAGGACGATCGATGCGACTCCACCTGGCTACCTTGTACAATCTGCAGGATAGCAACCACGTCGGTTCACCCTGGGTATAATACTTCCATCCATTGGATGACTTCTCAAAGCCGCCAGCCCAAGCAACGAGTTTCAGCAAAGTCACTGTTCGGCACCGGCGACATATCAAAGCGAAGCATGAACCATCAGGAGAAGATGAGACGAGAGATGCGGAGGACTTGCGCGGCTTTGTCCCCGGGCTCCCAGCACAGTACTAATAATCAATACACGGACAGAAGACGTCTGTGACCTTCATGTCATGTATCGGTTGGGAGCCATCATCCGTCAAACCCTCGGTCTTAACTGCTCGTAGCATCAAACATAAGAGTGGCGAAAGAAGGACCCGACTCCCAGCAATCTCTCACATATACAAGCACTGAAGCATCAACCCGGCTACTCAACTCTCCCACATCGTCATATACGAAGCCGCGACAGGCGAGAGCAGAGAGCACAACGGACCTCAACTCCGCCCCTCAACGACTGAGCCACCGCTAAGAACACCCCGAGCTCTCTGCAGCTCAGCCCTTGCATGCGACGAGAATCTTGGGACAGAGGGAAAAAGAACGTACCCCTGATGGACGATCATCACAGCGGGCAGGGTAGCCGAAAGCGAACGGACGGAGACGACTCCGTGGAGGTCTTGCGCAAGGCACAATCGGACGTTGTGAGAGATCGGAGCGATGCAGTGACATCCAACCATTGTCAGATTTCCCACGATTAGAGATACGCAGGGCAAAGCACAGAAGTCAACGGATACTTTGAGCCGTCGTGCCGGTACGATGGGGTCCGCAGGATAGAAATGCCTCTCGCGACCTCTTTCATGAACGAGACGATAGCAGGTGGCCGGTGTTGCTTTTACTCGAGGAGATGTCAAACCGCTTCCTGCTTCGACCTGCTGTTCGCCGAAGGGATGCTGCGAGACGGAGCGTGAATAATAATGTCGCGGCGGCGATCCACTGCAAGACACTCTGCCACCAGGTTTGTACCTGCAGAGTACATGCTCGCCGAAGGGGGAGCCGGGAAGGTATCCTCGCAACACGTTATGTCTCATGCAGGGCATGAAGGTGGGCAACAATAATCGATATCTAAGTCTCACGTCCACCGTCGACGCAGGTCTTTACGAGCTGTCACACTACCGTGGTCGGAGGCGCTACACCACGTTTGTCCCTGCTTTTGACCAGAGCAGACTGCCGAGACGGCCGTAGAGAGGAAATTCGTAGAAGAACATGCTCCTTCCACATACGGCGCAGAAAATACAAAGCGTCTCTTGTAGCGTCCTTTACTCCGAATCTTTTGATGCCAGGCACCGGCATCGACTCGCACATCCGGGGTGTGTCACTGCTGTGACGTCTCGTTCACTAGCGCAACATTGGGAAGAGTGCCGGGAACGTCGATCACAGCCGCATCGTCGATGAAAGCTAAGTGGAGAGATGGTCTCATGGTGCGAGGTAGGTTCGCTAGCTGCCGTCACCGCCTTTGACCCTCGAGGTCCCTGTTGGCTGCAAGGGAAAGGTGTGGCAGCTGTCTGGTGCCCTGTAGGAGCAAGGACGCGAGTGTCGCGTTCTGTTAGCTATGTGGTTGAGCTGCTCCGACATATGGCGAAGGATTGATTGTGTGATCGCTGTGCGATGCGATTCGCGGCGTCCCACTCGCATTCTCGATCGCGATCAGTCGATCGAGGCAAGCGGCAGTTGCATCGCGGTATGAGCCGAGCAAGTCCATAAGTTTTCATTTCGTTCTGGCGACCAGGTGGAGCAAAATTCGTATCCGCCCAGGCACGAGAATCGAGCGTCGAAGATAGAATCTTTCGATCATCGAGGACGAAGCCACGTCACATTGCGCCGCATTACATGGCGTGGGCCGGCGTCCAGGAGCGGAAGTCGCAAGTGGCAGCGAGTGCGACCATCTAGGGCTGCAGTCGTCTGGGTGGAGAATCGTGGCACGGCGCCACAGCAAGAACAAAACGTCGCTGCGGATGCTGCGGGCATGGGATTGGGCGCAGGCATGGGCATGTCGGATCAGGCAATTCGCAATTCGCAATGGCCCGCGGAGGTCTCACGAGATCGAAGATGCGCTGCATATTTCGAGATCGCGGACCGCTGGCCGGATAAGGTTATCCATTCAACGCAATGCGGCCTGTCTAGCGGAATATGAAAAGAGCCAGCGTGGAAAGACCCTGGTGTCAGATCGAGAATATGGCAGAGATCGTGCGGCTTTGTGAAGGTTCGCATGGCTGCCGTAACGGCCGCTAGGCGAGGTCTCCGCTGCAATGCAAATGCAACACTTGACCTGATCCGACAACAGGGACACCAACACCCTGAGGAAGTGGGTATACAGAAGCCGGCAATCCCAGTCTGTCGGGGATAACGACTTGCGTGATGGACGGTACGCAGGTCTATGTGGATATTCGTCTTCAAGCCACGAGCCCTGCCTGTCCTTGCTATGCAAGCCAACAACGTGAGTGGCTTGATTGCGACAACGGTTTCGCATCGTTGCTGGCCTTAATGCGATACCTCACATCTCATGCATACTCATCTGGAGAAGCGAGAAAGCTCTCGATCAAGGAACACTGTATGCGGCAGTCAGCGCCAACAGGAAGGTATTCCCATTGTCGCAAGCCCCACTGCACGCGAGACTTGCACCTCGGTGGGTTTGAGCTCCCACTACATCAAGGGGAGCGGAGGTACTACCCCAGCACGAGTCGCGGTCAACGAGGGCAGGAAGCAGCCGGTAGTACCGCGTACATCTCATCGCTGTACCGGTGTCTCATGCGCCGCGCGACCGGTCCATCGGCGAATGCGAACAAAAGAGCATTCTCGAAAATCGATAGCGGGCAATTCTAAAACTCGGTCACAAGCCCGCAACCGGTTTCGAAGGACAGCGCGACTGGCGAAGAATATTCGCACCCAACTGCTCGTGAATATCAATCGCGAGCATCTGTGTGGCATGAGCATGACCTTCGCCTGTACATCCAACATCCAGGGAGCGTCAAATTTTGGTAGTTCGTAGACATCAAGGATTAGGTTTCACAGCAGTCCTTCCCTGGCCGAGAGACAGCAAAGCGAGACAAGCGTAAAATGTGCCTGACCAAGCCACAAGACAAGGCGGACGGGTCCACCTTGGATGTCCGGCTTGCCGCAGCCATCCGGCGCTGGAGAGAAATTGCAGCTTTGCTCGCCCGGCTACGATCTCGATCGCACTAATGGCCAAGATGTCATGATGCCGACCAGGGCTGGCGGATGCCCGCATGCCAAGGTCGCCGGCCGGGGGCAGTGAGGACGCGAAAGAGACGAGCAACGCTGCTTGGTTCGGAGGTCGCGCTGGTGGGATGGTTCAGAGACGGCTCCCGTAGTATGTATATGTATATGTCGGGACATCTTCGACGGTCGGTCATCACAACATCATCGGTGGAGCCATGATGAAGGCAAGACTAGTCGAGTCGCCCTGCGATGGTTTGCAGCCGGCTCAGAAAGCTTGGCGAATCTCGATTCACATGGTAAGGTTTGAACTCTCCCTCAGCTTACCAGCATAGGCCGAACTCTCTTTCTCACAACGGAACTCGCTCGAATGCAGGGAGGCGCGGGCGTACAACGGTGGCATCCCGACCCAAACTCGAATCATCGAAGCGTCGCAATAGTTGGAAGAGACTAAGAGCGTCTTTGCTGGCTCCCGACGGCTGGGGTGGATGTAGCAGTCAGTCTGCAAGTGCCCGAGGAGCGATGCGATCTAATAAGCCTGTCCGCATATCCAGGGTCTTCTTCTTCAACTCGCCCTCTCCGTTCTCTCCCTTCACATCACACCTCCACTATCGTTCCCCTCGTCTCCGTCTCCGTCTCCGTCCCACTCCCGGTTCCCTCGATGGGATCAACATGAGCAACCCTACCCTGGTTCGCTGATCAGAACCTTACCGTGCGTGTGGGCACTGTCGGACTCTTCAAAAGTCTACCCTCGCCCGCGCAGGTCTCAGCTCCGCTTCGCCTCTGCTTCACATCTCGACTACCACCAAACGAACGCCTACCTATTGCCACCTCATACCACGCTCGCTTCAGATCGCACTGCACATCTGTCGCTCTGCCTGCCATTTCATCACTACCTATTCATCTATTCTTGCCATATATTTAACCATCTACTTCGCCGCAATCCGATATACCTATCAAACGACACCCTGGCCCTCACCATCACTACCGCCACCCCGCATCTCACGCAGAGACATCTCGCAGGTCTGAAGCTCACAGCAAAGCACCAGCTCGCCCCAGCAATTATTCTTCCCATCTCGACTCGCACGTGCTTTCATCAGCCGTGCCTTCTTCGAATCCGACGACCCGTCACGAACCTGGCTTTCCCATGATGGACGGTAGAAATAGCAGCGGCCGCAAAATTTCACTACTCAACGATAGTAGTGACGCGTCTGCGCTGTCCTCCTCCGCCAGCAAAATCCACTTGCCGCCGCTCTCTGTCATCTCTGCGCCGCGTCCACGACTTCAGTCGCGAGAATCGAGTTGCACTTCCACTCCCAGCATCGCTCCGCAAACCCCATTGTTGGTCCGAAGCGATTCCCAAGATTCTTCCCGTGGCTTCCCCACGCCCTCTCCTCTGACGCCATCCTACAATTCCTTTCCGCCACACAAGCAACCACAACACCACCACCACCACAGCCTCCATCACTCTCAACACCATCACCACCAATACTTCCTCGCCCATCAGAGCTACTCGAAGATGGACGACCAGAATGTGTCCATGTATCCACCGATTCCCGACGCGACTGGTTTGATGCCACAGGCTTATCCAATGCCACCGATGCCTCACCAAATGCCACAACAACTCGTACCGCAGCAAATCGCGCCGCAGCAAGTCGCACCGCCACAGAGCATGGGACAGCAATTCCGCACTTCCGATTCTCCAGCGTCTGAGCCATCACGAGCATCAGCGCAGGCAAACAGCAAGGGTCAGCAACCGAAGAAGAATCAGTATCCATGCCCAATGGCCAAGCAGGTTGGTTGCTCCGACTTCTTCACCACCTCCGGCCACGCGGCGCGCCACGCGAAGAAGCACACTGGCAAGAAAGACGCGTTTTGCCCGGAGTGCAACAAAGCGTTCACGCGCAAGGACAACATGGAGCAGCACCGCAGGACGCATCAGAATGGTCGTGGAGCGTCGCGATCCTCGGTGGACGACTCTAAGGTCAAGAAGCCTGTCAAGCAACCCGCGAAGAAGACTTCGGGAAAGCCAGAGCCACATCTTGAGATGGCGTTGGAGCAGCAACTGGCCGAACAGGCGCAAGCACAGCAAGTACAGACCGTTGCGCAGGCCGTCCAAGAACAGAACATCCATCAGGCTGTCAGCCAGCAAGCGTTGGTAGATTCTATGCTTCTTCCAACCACAGCCACTCCATACTTTCTTGGTGGCATCGACAGTGGTCCAATTCCAGCTTTGCCAATGCCGCTGGCCGATATGAGCGTTCGACCACCACTTCACCGCTCCAGCTTCGCCAACTCGCTCGACTTTGTGCCTCCAGCCGCGCCAATGGTCGATCCAGATACCCTCCACTACTCTTACCCATCGCCGAATGGTCTCACGAATGGCCTGAATAGCTTAGCATTGGCCGCGAGCGAGCACCGGCGCAGGTCGGAACACACTTCTTCGTCTCCCTCGCACAGCGCGCAGGAGGCAGAAAGTCCTTCAATCGAAACACCACAGCGCGAGACTCCCTAAGCTCGGTCTCCAGACATTGTGAGCATGCAAGAGGGGACGGAATTTTGTTTTTTGTGCGATATACCCAGAAAGCTTTTGCGGCGCCGGGGGAATTTTGAGTGTTTAATTAGGAGGTGTCCAGTGTCGAGATACGATGGCACGAATACACAGATGCGGAAATGTGTCACAGCCAGAGCCGTGTCCGCCAGCGTCAGGACCACAGAGTGGCTTGCGGGTCCGGTGGTGAGGTCAACGAAGGACAGGCCAAAGCAACGATTCAGGAACGGCAGAGATTAGAGAGATTGTAAGGCCCAAAGAAGTGGCTGTTTGAACAGTCCCTCGTGCCACATCCCTCCGGTAATAAGTGCAACGTTACACCGCTTCGTCTGATGTACCTTGTAGTAGCAAGGTGATGTTGATTTTGGCGCGGACGACTTCTGCAGGGACTGGAAGAGACCCTCGTTGATCAGCCGGAGGGGTCCAAGAGGTACGCACCTGGGCACAACGGGATTGGTGTTAATGCGTGTCTTGGTAGACGGCCACGCGCTGCTCATGTATCTGTTCGTGGACTGCTTTGTTTCCTGTCCGGAGACTGCGAGTAAGCGTACAGGTCGCTTAGCTGAACAGGTACAGCCAGCTTGGCCGGGCGCCGTATTAGACCATACGGGAAAGTCAGCAGTTCACGGACAGGGAACTTGGCGGTACACGGACAGATGAATTGACAGGCCGTGGACTGCTGACTCGCCAGTATCGTCTAGTAAGGTGTCCGTCTACTGTTGCTAAGGTGGCCTGCTAAGCATGTTGTCTCCCACAGACGTCCAACCTCACTCTGTTGGCACTGTTCTGCGAGGGAACAGCAGCGACTGTCAACGGGCAATTGAGGAGGAAACGCAGCGTAAAGTAATCTCCCACGGAGGCTGGGCAAGGGAGACTTATAAGAGCTGATGATGTCTGCTCAAGCATGTCTCACGTCTTCGCCTCGCCTCCCAGGGACCAGGGAGGCTGTCCCGACCTTGCCAACAATTGAATCTCCTTGAGACATGATTGCGAGATGGTGTGGTATTGACAAAGACAACTTGGGAGAACGAATGATAGGCGTGCACTGGCAGCTTGACGGACGGGAGGAGTACAGATAGGTCAATGGGAAAGGGTCGGATTTAACTCGCGACAGCTGTCCGATATATGTAGTCTTCATTCCCGATACCGTAGTCCGAAATTATTGTGCCCAAGGGTCAGTATACACATGGTATTGACCGTACAGATTCTTTCGAATGCTTCTCCCATACATGGTAAGCCACTTTAATCATCTCGTCAAAGACGATGTCTCCGGCGGACCACTGTCAGCCACAATGGATAGCGACGAAGGGATGCGGCATGTCCGTATGTGCATTCGATACCAATTCCCCTCCGCTGACCTAAGAACGAATTCCTCCTTCTCTTGCTTCTGTTTGATTCTCTCTGTGGTCCCGGGTGCTTTGTGACCAGCCGCGCGGTCGATGAGCACTTGGTCGAAACGCTCTTATAGCAGGTGCATGTCCGTGTTGCGTCGGCTTGGTGTCCTCCCGGCGATGTCATTCCCAGGATGTTCGTGCCCTTCGCCCGCGCTGTCCGTAGCTACGCAGCGTTCGCGTCGAGAAACTCTCAGATCACGCTGGCGCGATAGCTGTTCCTACAACAGACAATCCTCGGCGGCTTCCCTGTCATGACTCCTCGACGCTTGTTCGCTCAAAGCGCTTTCCTCAGATCCTTTGCTCTGCTTTCGACGTAGAACCCTGGATCAGGCCTTCGCAGCTCCTTCATTTCTTGATCGGTCAATGCGCGATCCACCTCTTGCACGTCCACGAGCTCTTTGACGGCGAAGACTTGTCCGGCGATTGATGGCGTGACAGGTTGGTAGACAGTGGTGAGTCGCTTTCGTAGGCCAAGAGCTCTCAGTACGCCGCTCGTCTTTTCAGGTAGTCCAATGGCGGAGCGCAAAAGTGTGATGCGGAAGTAGGCCATGGCGTGATCTTGTGGTGAGATTCTCGGTTCGTGCTCGCGTTTGCTCTCTGAGCTGGATTAATTGGTCGTTGTAGAAAGGAAGGTTGCAGAGATGTAGCGCGGGCGAGGGTCCGTGCGGATCTGCAGACGACAACTCCAGCTCCGCGTTGACCTCCTCCGCGCTGTCTCCTGCCCACTCCATGGAGGCAATATGAGCGGCATACCTCACACTGGCAACTGGAGTTTGTCGCCATTTTTGCCAACATGAACGATGGCACGACTGAGGACAGCTCGTCGCGGCTGGCGGAGCTCCTCAAGAACCCGGACGATTTGGACAAGCTGCCTTCACTGCGCGGCGAGTTCACGCGGAAGAAGGCCGCGATTGACGGACAATTGAAGCATGGGTTGAAAGAGCAGTTGGA
The DNA here is from genome assembly GCA_026122155.1 of Zymoseptoria crescenta. NCBI lineage: Eukaryota > Fungi > Ascomycota > Dothideomycetes > Mycosphaerellales > Mycosphaerellaceae > Zymoseptoria > Zymoseptoria crescenta. The sequence goes on along the minus strand of JALRMM010000101.1, from coordinate 63,119 downwards.
GATCACCCAAAGTGGGATGAACAGCATCAGCGACGGCCAGGTCATTGTGGCATTAATAAAGGAAGAGATGATGAAGATCGACAAGCTATGCGCTGAGGCTCAGGGCATGATTGAGGACTTTCCAGAGATCAATCGCATGAGCATTATGCAGCGAAACTTTGCGGCTGTGGAGAGTATCAAGGCGAACATCGACACCTTCGGAGACCAATTGGATGAGCTCGAGGATCTGCTGAAAGAGGACGACGAGGATCTGGACGCCCAACCAAACCTTCTTGCCATACACGCTGGCTTGAGCGCATTGCGTGATGTGCGGGATCAGGCCATGGATCAGGTGAAAAGCAGCGCCGAGGGCGAGTCTGGAGTTGAGCTTATCGAAAACCTACCGCTGAGGACCGGTGTCACATTAAGAGACTACTTTCAAAGACTGGACGATGTTGTGGATTGGTTTGACGAGCACGTAGGGCAGGCCTGTATCAACCTCATACCTCTCATTCAAGCTGGGAACAACGGTTTGGTGGTGCGACTGGGACTTGTGATTGAGGCAGAGGAGAAGAAGGACCGACAAACCAAAGCCCTCCAAGACGCTCAGAGAGAATTTCAGGATGTCGCCTCTCGGTTCAAGAGCATCAACGTGGGCCAGAGAGAGCTACGTGGCTACAAGAAAAAGTTTCTCCAAGCAATTGAAGTGAGCGCGACAGCACAGTTCGAACAGGTCCAGCAGGCTTTCGAAGATGATCCGGAGAAGCTCGAAAAGGCGTGCAGGTGGTACTTCAATGACCTTAACACCGTCAAGTTGGGTATGCAGGAATTGATGCCCAAAAAGTGGAAGATATTCAAGACCTTCGTCGACATCTATCATAAGCTGATGCACGACTTTCTCGTGCAGAGGTTGGACGATCCAAACATCACCCCAGTACACATGCTGGCTATTCTGGCGTGGGTCGAAAAATACCACACCAAAATGGGTCGCCTCGGTGTCTCACCAGAAACGCTCAGTCCTCACGTCATTGATGAGCGAGAGAGTGATCTCGTGCGTGAGTATCGCTCCCTCATCGTTCGGGCTGTCGAAGAATGGATGGACCGTATGGCTGCCTCAGATCGAAAGACTTTCCTTGCAAGGGCTGAGGGCAGTCTGGACCAAGACGCGAACGATCAACTGCACACAAAGAGTCTCAGCGACATGTGGACTATGCTTAGAGAGCAGCTATCAGTCGCCCAATCCTCGGGTCGACCTGACGTGGTCGAAGGTGTTGTCGATGCCATGATGCGAGCACTCAAAGGTCGCCAGCAGATGTGGGAGCTCCTCGTGGACGAAGAGTATCGCAAGATTGAGAATGCGACCGATTCTTCTCAGCTCGAAGGCGTGGGAAGCCTGCAGGAGTGGCTTGTGGCCATTGCTAACGACCAAATCACCAACATTGACGACGACCCTGCTCTCGGCTCTGTTTCGTTCCTCACCCGCTTCAAGGCGGACTACGAACCACTCGTATCGCCAGCTTATGCTGTTACCAGCACTTCCGACCACGAAACACTGACTAACGGCTACGTCGATCTTGCAACACATTGCATGAGTCTCTTCGCTGCCGTCATTCTCGCAACGGACATCAAGCCCGTGCTGACCGAGTTCTTCACTCAAGCTTGGTACACGAAGAAGACCATGGCCTCCATTGTCACTACCTTTGAAGACTACCTCAAAGACTTCACACCCATCTTGCATCACTCCCTCCGAGACATCTTCATCGAAGAACTCTCCGATGCTCTCCTGGTACGCTACCTCGAATGCGTCAAACAAAAAGGCGTCAAGTTCAGGCGGTCGGATCCGTTCACGGAGAAGATCAAGGACGATGTGGTCACTGTGTTCAACTTTTTCGGCCAGCAGTCCGGAGACGCATTCGAACTGATCAAAGACAAGTGGCGAGTCATCAACGCATTCGAGAACCTGCTCTCAGCGGACAAAGGCCCAGGTGTAGTGGACGTCTTCCAGCGTTTGAAGGAGCAATACTGGGACGTGCAGATCGGTTGGGTTGAGGCTGTATTGCGGGCACGCGACGATTATGATCGGAGCATGCTGAGCTCTGTGAAGGCCGCAGCGGCGAATATGAGCATCGAGCGTGGGCCGGAAACTGTGATGAGCAAAGTGAAGTGAGAGTGCTTGATTGGCTAAGCCATACGGGATGTGCTTGATAGCGAGGCGTTCGGTGCATTGAATGGGACAGTGAATTACCCCACGAGACAGGGAACTGAGACATGAGAATACCCGGAACAAGCAGAGTGGCTTGCCATGCTGGACATGAGCATTTGAGAGGTTGCGTATGTCTCTACTAAGGACAAGTTCAATTTTGACCAAGCACTCTCACTCCAGCTGGCCGAAGTCCGCGAACGGGAGCGTGTCCAGAGCAAGCCAAAGATCCTCGTCCATGGGGAAGTTGGCAAATGCCTCCATCATCGAGTCCGTGTACACAACGTTAGAAGGAAGGTTCGCTTGCGTTTGCGCCGGAGGTGTAGGAATGCTGTCGATTCTAGAGTCGACGATTGCGCCGATTTGTGGTGGGCGTTGGCGCGCCTTCGCGATGGCACGGTGGGCTTCCTGCTGCAGTTCCTCGAGTACGATGCTGTAACGTAGACTAGGAGCATTCATCTGTGTCGCTTCGGTCAAGTGCTTTTGAGCGGTCTCTGCCAGGAGAAGTAGCTCATCTTCTGAAGACCCTGCGTTGAGCGTTGCGAGTCGGCCATGGCTACGTTGGACGAGGTAGATGTACGCAATAGTCAGAGCCTGTCCATTGTCAGCTTTCCCTATGCGTTCAACAACAGCGTAGGCAAAAGATAGTATTCACATTGAACGACACGAACTGTGTGTACCAGAATGCCTGAAACGTCTCCTTACTGAGACTGGAGGCAAGCACGGTATCAAGTGCGTCTTTGGCAGCGGAAACACATTCAAAAACCTGTGCCTGCTTGACATCAAGCTGAGTGGTTTCAAGTATGAGACTCGGACGGTTGATCAGCATCCGGGCGTGAGCGTGAGCAAGCCGCAATACGGTAATCTGCCTTCGAAAGATAGGGATTAAACTTGACGGATGGATGATCGTTCCGGAGAGTACAACAGGCAGAGAAGAGCGCCAGGACTTGACTTCAGCGTTGAATCTCTCCGCGCTTGCCAGCTTCTGTTGGCTGGTCTTTCGGCAGACAGAATATTGTTCTCGGGCGGCTTGTTTCACGATACATGTGATCTGAGCGTGCAGAATCGAGGCTCGTATCACGCTGTCTTTTCCATGTGGAGCTGCTGTAAGCCCATTCGAGAGATCTTGGTCGTCTATGGCTTCTGGCAGCTTCTGATCAACATCATCCAGATGGATGAGTGGAGGCTTTCCGAGAATCACAGACAAGTAGGTATCAAGCGTCGACGCCGCCCAAAAAATTCGCTTCCGACATTCGCGAATGACCGGATCTTGAGAGGAGCCGGAGTTCCTACGATGCAAGCCAAGGGACAAGACCAGCTGTATTGCGGTGCCGAGCTTATACCATGATTGATTCGGACGCGAGGTCGACAGCAGATAGAGACAGCCAGCTAGCCGAGCCTGAATAGATGCCAATCTTGCTTTGCCAGTCTCGCTGTCGAGTTTTCTCTGCGCCAAACGATAGAGTATCTCGCTTTGCCGCCATGAGACTTCGTTGGGATTCAGGACCACGTCCTGCTGGATGTTCAGCATTCGAGCAGTGGCTAGTACCACAAGCACAACAGCCTGTCGGGACGGAGACAACGATTCTGGTGCAGTACCGGATTCTTCAAGTCGGTGGTACGCTTCCAGCCAACCAGCCACCGTCTCGTAGTGGAGGAACCGGTACGTCGGCATGGCAAGATTGAAGTATTGATCCAGCCATGCAGACGTAAGTTCTCGCTCGGGAAGCCGAAAAGTCTGCATGACATCGCTCACCTCATATGGTGAAGGTCGGTCTCCGAATTGGAAGATGCAGCCTGCGGAAGATAGCTCCTCGGACGCGGCTCGAACGTGATGCAATTTCGAGCCATCCTCCTCAAAACGCCTCCAGGCTCGACGAAGGAAGGTATATGGTGAGGTCGGTCCCAAGTATTGACCGGCAAAAGTTGAGCCTCCCTCGGGCGATGCAGGTCGAGATGGTCCTTGGTTTCTGTCATCACCATGGCTCGGTGTGGTCAAAGATGACGCCGCGGCCTCACTAGGCGTGTATGGCACAGTACGTAGCGCAGCAGACCCGATCTCTGCGCCACTGTATGCCGGAGTCGGGTGTACAAGTTTTCCTCTTGTGTAGGAAGCCTTGTAGGTACATGTCGCTCCTGTGGAGCGGCACACAAAACAAGGGATGTCACCGCTACACTTTCTCTTTCTTGCCTTACACGAGTCGCAAGATCGAGTAACCTTCTGTCGCTTTGCAGTCCTGCTTCTAGGAGAGGCGGGTGACCGAGCCTCGGAAGTATACACAGTAGAGCTCGGGCTGTCAGGCGTTTCTGGTAGCGTTGTCATTGCCCAGGCTGATCATGAGAGGGCGTGCAGTGAGGTTTCGCTTCCGTGAATGTTATATAGGTATTGTTCCACGGTAGCATGTCATCCTGTCTTTGAGTTCGGCGGCGACAATCCGGCACTCTGACATCCCCCTGGATTCAGTGTCGAAGAAGGCACACGGCTGGAAGCGGTGTTCGTCAAAAGGTGAGGTAGAGAACTTGTTTGCCACGACTCGCTGATCTGTTGTCTCGGGCCGATGTACAGGTAGGTCGCAACAAAGTGACCATTGAATCGGCATGACCCTGTCCGCATGGGCCATACACATACACGCAGGATGACTGGAACAGTATTGGTGAGCTAAATGGACCTTTGCCACATCATACTTGCTACGGAAATGCTACTTTCTTCACTAAAGCTGCCGCGCTACGCAGCTGCAAGAGGACCATTCCATGGCCAAGACATCTATGAACATTTCAAGTCCACGGCGAGTTTCCTGTACGGCGACATGACTTACGAAGATGGAGTTTGCGGTGGCAGAGCCAATCCAGAGAGCGAGAGCCGAAGCAGCACGCATGCTAAGCGAGGAAAATTGCATGTTGGCGGAGGAGAAAGCTGTGCCGAGAGGCTCGTTCTTTGATCGACCCCTCGTGGGAGATTCGATGCAGTAAATGATGATGCGAAGGAGCAAAGGATACAAGACGTGAACGAGCGGCGAGGCGGGATTTATGTGTCCAGGACACCCACCAGCACTGCTTACTACAGTCCTGCCTCTCCAAATTCCAAGCTCAACAATACCCGCATCCTGTACGCAGGACAACGATCCTAGCCAATGGCACGTCTGCCGCCTCGTAAATACAACCTGTTACCGGGCTAGGGCCAGAACTATTCAGACATTCCTCGTATCGTACAGTTCGAACATGACGGAATCCTGGGCGAGTTTCCTGTACGTTCTGATACGCCACCATTCGCTGTCCTTCCAGGGTGCTGGGTGTAGCAAACGTCGTGAGCGGTATGTCCGTCGCCGGACGTGAGATCGTCGTGCATGGCGTCACAGCCCAACACAACATGGTCAACGGCTGGGGAGAGCCTCCCAGGAGGTCCGATCATCAACAACTCGCTCGATCGTTCCATATCATGTGCATGGTCTATGCTCTGCCTTCCCTCGTAAGTCGTGCCATTGTGGCCTTCCCAGCACTTGAGTCGTTTACTTTGCCTGGGCACAAGGGTCAGTCCGCGGGCTTTGCAGTCAGACATAAACACTTACCGATCTCCTTTGTTATCCAATCTCCAATCCGACTGACTTCATCCAAGTCTATCCCAGTCTTCAATCCAAGACTGTGCAGAGTATATATCAGGTCCTCAGTGGAGACATTGCCAGTGGCTCCAGGGCTATATGGGCATCCTCCAAGTCCACCAACCGCACTATCGAACGTTCTGATACCATGTTCTAAAGAAACAATGGTATTGACAAGTGCTTGGCCATACGAATCGTGGAAGTGGAATGCAAGGTCGCTGTTTTGAATCCCAGCCTCCTTCAGTGTCTGAAGTAGCTTCCGGGTCCGCGGAACAGTGGCCATGCCCGTAGTATCTGCCACACTGATCTCGTCCGCACCCAACTCAAGGAGTGAAGCTGCAAGCTCAGCGACCTTGTGCGGATCGACCTCTGGTCCCTCGAAAGGACAGCCAAGAGCCACGGAGATGTAGGCTCGAACCGGATATCCCGCATCTCGGCTCTGCGCCATGAGAGGAGCGAAACGGTCCAAGCTTTCTTGAATTGTGCAGTTCGTGTTCTTCTTACTGAATGACTCCGTTGCAGCCATGAAGATTGATATCTCATGTTTCTGTCCACCACCTCCTCCTCCTTCAGCTTTGGCCATGCTTTCTGCTGCTGATGCTGCAGAGGGCATTGCATTCGGGTCTGAGCTGGAAGTGTTCAACGCAGGACCATGTTCGTCACTTGGCGATGGTGGCGGCGTTGGATATCCATTAGGTGCTGTCTTGGAGGCGTTCATAACTTTGAAGAAGTTCTCGAAGCCTTTGCTATTGGGCAGGAGCCACTGGTAGGTGATTGGTCGGGAGGAGGAAGGCGGGTTGGCGACAATGGATGAGAGAACTCTGTCTGACGCGGCCATCTACTGATCTTTTAGTTCCTACCGTCGCGTTGACGTCCTTGATGTCCATACCTGTGGTACCCATTTTGGGTGAACGAAGGAACCGGCTTCGATCGTCTCCAGGCCACTTCTCGCCAGCCGATTGATAAGGTCTATCTTCGTTTCCGCAGGAATGCTCGTCTTCTCATTCTGCAGGCCATCTCGAGGTCCCACCTCTACTATTCGTACGTGGTCTGCCGAAGCTCTTGCTGAGTGTGAAAAGGCGCGTGCTGGAGCTCGCTGAAGGCTTCGGCGCCAGAGGAATGAGCAGGAGGACAGAATTGACATGTTGTTCTGCAATGATCTGGTGCTCTGTAGTGCGTTCGCATCTGCGACTGCTATGCAATGGGTCGATAAGTTGCGGTGAGAGGGGAGTGTTTGGCAATGTTGAATGTACACGGTGTGCCGCGACTGACCGGCACAGCGAAGTGTGGGGAAAGCTCCTTCACTCCGCCGATGTCGGCGTGACGATGTGTTCAATAATGAGCTGCAGACGGGCAGCATCAGATTTGATTTGATCGTTCATGGAACGCTCGACCATGTCGCAGTAACGTACACAAGAAAGTCTGCGAGGGTCGACGTCCGATCTCATAACGGCCTGGCTGCCATCCTGAGCTCGGCGTAGCGACCGAGAACCTTGCGTAGCATTCATCTCCTATGACGAGCCAGACAGTTCCTGCAGCATCTCCCTCGTCCCACTCAGACTTTGGCTGTCGCCATATAACGCAGCGATCAGCGCTCCGTCCACGCCGGGAAACTCCTCCTGCAACTTGGCAACATTCTTGTCGGTCTCGTTCTCGGGCTTCGAGCGGTTCATCTCAAATGTTTCCATGGCTTCTCGTTGTTCACCGCGCTCCGAAGGCGGCACGATGTTCTCCTCCTGGAATGTGTCTGCTCGGCGAGGCGGTAGACCGGGAGGTTGTTGGTAGCCAGAAGACGGTGGGACATATGGTTGTTCATGAGGCTGCCATCCAGACTGCTGCTGCTGGGGAGGATGATGCTGGGGTGGCTCATATTGCTGATATTGCTGTTGATGTTGAGGTTGCTGTTGTGGTGGATGCTGATTGCTGCCGGTCTCCTCTGCCCATGGGTTCGTTGAGGGTAAAGCCTCTTCTTGATAGCCCTGCTGGTAATACCGCCCCTGGTCCGACATCTTGTGCTGCCCTTAATTCGCTCCGAACTCCTTCGTGTATATCGTTGTCTTTAAGATGGTCGGTCTGCTCCGCGATGCTGAGTGATGTTGAGTTGAAGTTGGCAGCCTGAACATGTAGTTCTTGTGTGGCGTTCACGTCACCGATCAGCTGAACCACCTGACCACATTTTCCACGCTAGCAAGTGAGATTCACAATGGAACAAAAGCGCCTCACACAGTTCAAAGTCCACCGTCCGGCGAGCGGACTGAGGCGGCGGATTCTTGTGATGTCTAAGCAGAGATGAGAAACCATGCAAACTCCGTACCTTCGCCTTGTGCTTACATGAGCATCGACGTTCGACGAGCAATTTTGGAAGGCAGTATCGTGCAGGCACTTTGTGAGATGCATTATAACAAGACCAAAGCGACCTGCCGCCTCACTCGACGACGATCTGCATTATCATCCGCGTCAGTTCGATCATGAAGAGCGTCTGCATTGTTGGTGCAGGGCCTGCCGGACTGGCAGGTGCAAAAGTTCTGCTCAGCACGAAACAATTCAATGTGACCATCTTCGAGAAGGCAGATCGCATTGGCGGAATATGGTCTCTCGATGAGGACTCAACGGATGGCTATCTGGGTCCTAATACTCCCACGAACCTGTCCAGGTTTACTGTGAGCTTTTCTGATCTGGACTGGAGGTCAATCGACTTGAGCAGCCGCAAGCATGGCGAAGAGACAAAACAGATCGTTCCAATGTTCCCAAAGGCATGGCACGTCAATAGGTAGTGAGTCTGCTCGCAGGTCGCGTAGTGCTTCGTCTTCATTCTGACTGACAAGTGAAGCCTCGAAACGTATAGGCAAAAGCACATCCCAACGAACACGATATCGTTCGGTCATGAGGTAGTGCAGATAAAGAGGCACCTGGACGCCGCTGGGACCGCCAAATGGAAAGTGACCATCCGGAACAAAGCCTGTCAGACGGATTCAATATACTTCGACTATCTCATGCTCGCATCTGGCTTCTTCTCCAAACCACGCCACTTGCCGTTCGATCAACCTTGCGTGAGGACGATACACAGCTCCTCGTATAGAAGTCTCGAAGATCTCTTCCCGGACGTGGACATCCCTGCCGGCAAGAAAATCCTCATGATTGGAGGTGGCAACTCGTCCGGAGAGGCCGCAGCAGCAGTCGCTCAGCATCTGTCGAACGCTCGCTACTCTCCCAGTGGTCGTCCCAAGCAGAGATACGAGGGATGTACCATTGTCCAAGTCTCACCGCGTCCGATCTACACACTACCCCCGTTACCACCTGTCGACGATGAATCCCAATCATTCGTTCCCTTGGATCTGAGGCTGTACGATCTGTCAAGGCGTCCGGAAGGGCCGATCAAGGCAAATGCTGGTCGCATAACGCATGCTGTGAAGACTGTCATTCACGGAGCGCTACAAAGTCTGGTCGGGGGAGACCAGTCAGATCTCGGAAGTCCTGGACTGGCAATTCCCAAAGGAGATGGACGGGCAGCAGCTCAAGCCGCAATAAGCGAGAGCTATCCTGAGTTCGTGCGCAGTGGTATGGTTGATGTGATTCCTGGTAGAGTGACTGCTCTCGTGGATACCGGAAAGGGTCAAGTGACCGCCTGTGTGCAAAGTGCGCAAGGCCAGGTTTCCATCGAGGTTCGTGCACCATGGGGCTCAGTTTCGGTACCACACGCTGACGAATGGCAGGACATCGGCGCAGTGATATATGCGACCGGCTATTCACCCGTCTCTGCGGTCGACTTCCTACCCGACGATGTGAAGCAAGAACTGCACTACGATCCCAACAGTGATCGCCTACCCATCATCCTTTCCGGCTGGCAGTCGATGGTCGAATCCGTGCCTGATCTTGCTGTTCTCGGATTCTACGAGGGGCCATTCTGGCCGATAGTCGAGATGCAGGCTCGATTGACAGCAGATCGATGGCTTTCGAACATAAGTATGCCTCGTAATGCGTACGAGGACACTGAAAAGCTCCTGGAACTCCGCAAAGCGATGCACGAGCGAGCGCTCGATGTACCACAGTATTGGTTCGTCTGCACTTGGAAGTTTTTGACCACGACATCTGCCAGCATTCAGCTAATATGCATTCAAGGTTTGGCGACTACGCCGGTTTCATGGAAGAGATGGCATCCCACCTCCAGCTCCGCCGCAACGACGGACCCTTCAGCGAGCGCGAAGGTATCGTCTCGCCTGCACGCTACCTCTCCCAAGACTCAGACGTAGCACAATCCGAAGCGATCATGCGTGACCTCCACGAGACGTGGCACGCATGCCGAGATCAAGGACGATACGTCCCTCGCGCTGCATTTCGAGCTTTACAAGGCAACTGGGTTATTCATCGCACAATCAAGAGCACCCTTCCCAGCTTTCCGTCCGGCGTGTTGGAGGGCACAGCGAGCTTCCATCCTCGTGTCCCAACCAAAGACAAAAATGGGAAGAGATTTGATCTGGAATACCTCTATATCGAATCCGGAACACTCGTGCTCTCCAACGGCGCCTCCGTGACCGCAAGGAGAAGATACGTCTACCGCTACTCCGAAGCAGAGGACACATTGAGCGTATGGTTCGTCAAGCCGGACAACGATCTAGAAGTGGACTACTTGTTCCACGATTTAATATTCGTCAAGCCGGCGGAAGCTGCGAAAGAGGGCGCTTGTGTAGCAAAAGCGGACCATCTGTGTGTCGACGATATGTACTGGACTCAGTACCGGTTGCCGTTCAGGGGGATGTCTTTGCTGGAATTTGAGAATACACATACGGTGCGAGGGCCGAGTAAGGACTACGTCGCGACTACGAGCTTCCGTCGGCCGGCAAAGCACGCCTGATAGATGAATGTATCCAGGGGCAAAACGATCTGCACGCGGCAATGGATTATTGGGAGTCCTAAGATGACCAAATCTGCTCTATGCTCGTACAGTGATCCGTTCATTCGTCCTCCTCCTCATTGTAGCTCACTCTAGCCTTCCCAGCCCGTCGTCCAGTCTGCCTCGAAGCAGCAGTCTTGACCGCTGGAACCACAGCTCCCTCATCCTCCTCATCGTCCAAGTCCAAGTCCTCATCATTATCCGACGAGCTAGGCGTCGGCACAGCCTGTTCCTGCTTCACCTTCATCGTCTTCTTCTTCGCCACCGGCGCTTTCTCCTTCTTCGGCTTCGCCGCGGCAGTCGCAGCTTTGACCTCCGCAGCAGCCAATTTGATCGCCGCCTTCTCGGCGTCAGCCTTCGACTTCTTCTTCATGGCGGCTTTGGCCTTCTTCGTAGCCGGCGTAGCCTCAAGGTCCGACTCTTCATCTGCGCTGGGCGATGCGGCGCCGCCCTTGGCAGCGGCTTTTTCGGCTTCTCGAGCGTTGTAGAGCTCGAGAGCTTGCTTCTTCAACTTTTCCTTCGCCTCCTCCGGATCCTTCTTTTTGACTTCTCGCTTCTTGGGTCGTAGCCATTCCTCCATGCCCATCGGCCAGTAAACGCGGCCTTCCGGTCCGCCCATTCCGACGTCCTCTTCGGGGATCAACACGGGTTCAGGCTCGTCGTTGTTCTTCTTCTTCTTATTGGCTGTCGCCATGGCCACCTTGTTATCGTCGTTCCGCATGTATGGCAGCACGTCCGTGAACGTGTCGTGACCTGGCAGTCTGAAGTTTCTCATCAGCTCGAAAACTGCTTGCTCTTTGTCCTTCGCCTCAATCATCAGATCCATATCCTGCGCACAACTCGGCAGCGAGAAAACTCGCGGGTTGTGCTTGCGTCGCTGCCGACCTGTGATGGCGGGCGGTGTGGGCTCCGAGTAATGCATCTTCTGTCGAATGTTCTTCCGATCCCAAGTGGCTTTGATCCGTGGGAAAAGATCCATGATATCTTTGGTTCCCTCGCGGATCTCGTCCGAGTGCATGATGTTGTGGTGATGAAAATCTAGTACCATGGGGATGTTGAGCTCCTCGCATACAGGGAGAAGATCGTGCACCGTCCACGACACGTCGTCGTTTTCCAGGACGATTCGGTTCTTAACGCTTTGGCTGAGAGTCGCGTACTCTTTCCTGAACCTCGCAAGAGTCTCCTCCTTGCCTTCAAACACTCCACCCATATGCAAGATCATCACCGCATCGCGATTCTGCTGCTCGGGAAGCTTCAGCAGAGACAACATCTCGTCGTGGTAGTTCAAATCCCGAACAGCGTTATCGATAACAGATTGTCGCGGGCTGCCGAGTTGTGTGAATTGTCCAGGATGCGTAGTAACTCGATGGCCGAGTTCTGCGACCACTTTCCCAGCCTCTGCGAGAGCTTCGCCGGCGAAAGGTGCCAACTTGTAGCCGTATTCCGGGTGCGAAGCAAAAGGGAACATCTCCGACGACAGCCGGAAGAATTTGATATTGTATCGATGATTCCAGCGAAGCATCTTCTCCATGTCCTTCACATTTGCCAGGCCCAAAGCTTCGACATATCGTTGACCAAGCTGTACATCCGCAGGCTTGTTCTTGTCCGGGCGATTCTTCGTCGAGTGCTCCGGCTGGCTGGGATCTTGAAGTGGATGGCGATGTTCGAGAATCGATTGGATTCGGCATGTGCGAGAGCTGAAGACAGGAGGGTTGCTGTTGCGTAAGTACGTATTGAGACAGGCATAGCCTAAACGACCATTCCATGGCAGAGGCAGATAGTCGGTGTTCACGGGTGGAGGACGTCCCAGCGCTTCCTTCAGCTCCTCCTCGTCAGGCTGCTCATCGCCATCGGCTTCTGGATCCATGGGCTCGGCATCTTGGTCCTTCTTGACCTTCTTCGCTGGTGCAGCTTTCGCCCCTTGTCCACTCTCCAACCCAATCGGCTCCTCCTTCACTGCCTTCTTCCCTCTTGGCTTTTTCGCAGGAGTTTGTACGATTGCCGCCTCGCCGTCTTCTTCAGCTTTTGCCTTCTTCGCTCTCCCTTTCTTCGCCGGCGGCTTTACGACGTCGGGCACGTCGCTCAAAGGACTTTCCGGCTCCTTCTCGACTTCCGGTTTGATCGGTCCAGGCACGACGTCCTCGTTAACGTCGCTATCGGGCGAAGCACGAGTTGCATTCGGCGCATCTATTACATCGCTGTTAAGATCCGGGTTCAGGGCAACTGATGTGCTGATAGTCCTAGCCGAGGCGCGACGTTTCGGCGCTGGAGGCGGTAATGGTTCGACGGATGGCACCACCGCACTACCGCCTTGAACCGAACGCTTTCTCTTAGGAGCCATGATGAAAAAGCGTGAAGAGCTGGGTCGTGAGGAATGTATGAAGATACGTGATGCTGTAAGGCAAAGAGCACGACGACGAAATGGTATGGAGAGAAGCATCCACGCAGTAGTTGCGGACTTCAGGAAAGGAGGACACACAAACCAGTTCAACGCTCAGTTTTCTCTCCAGAGCACAGTCCCATTCTAAGCGCGCTGACTCTTTGCGGCGATTGACACGCTCATCGCGTGAACGATCGAGACGTGATGTCATTCAGATCTCATCTCAGATGCATCTCAGATCTCGTACGAAGTAGATCTGCACGGCGGACGAAAACTATAACATGGTCATCCGCTGCACAGCACCCTCTCACCGGCAAGGCAACCAAACAATCGGGTCATGGCTGCGATCAACATTCCCAACATCACAATGAAGGACACTGATGACATGCAGCATGGACAGTAATCATTGCGATGTCTGAATTAATGTTACACCGTAGCATACCCACCTTATCGTTGAGTACCGTATGCTCCGACCATCCAGAGATGTTACTGTCGAGCTTCCCACCCTTAATTCATAAATACATATTCGGACAGGCGAGCCGACGCCAACTGAAACTGCTCCGCATCAAATACATCCCCATGCCCCGCCACGCCATGATACGAAAAGCAGGGATCCGTCATCGAACCATGTGGGGTCGCCGGATAGGAAGGCGTCATCGAAGCGCTGCGGCAGTGCGACACCGAGCACGGCACAGGAACGTGGCAGGATTGGCTCGAAGACATCTCGCAGTCGATGTCCTCGCAGGGGTCACAGGGATTGCAATCTTCCTCCTGACACGGCGCGATGGCAGTATGGGGAGGATGGTGGCCATGGCACGGGTCGCAAGTCCCCTCATGACAAGGCGCGACAGCGGTGTGGAGAGCGTGGTGCTCATCACAAGGCATACATGAATTGCAGTCTTCTTCGTGGCAGGTCGGTAGGGTACCGCGACCACGGGAGAGACTGCTACATGGCTCCGACGGGTCGCAGTCCGTGTTGTCGCAGGGCGGCGGAGCGCCGTAGACGGAATGATCGTCGTTGCAGAGAATGTTGCAGGGTAGGCAGACTGGCATCGCGCAGCGCTGTCTGCTGCAGTCGAATGAGCTTCCTCGATGGGGTGTCGGCATAAAGGACGATGTGGTCGATATGCTCGATGCGCGAGAATGTCTCCTCGATTCGGACTTGCGGCTCGCCGACTTGAACTGCAGCACCCACAAGTTCCACGCATGAGGATCGTGGATGGTCTCCAGTCCGTGATGCTCATGCTCGCAGTGCTCTCTCAATTTATCCTTGCGGCTGTCAACATACATGCAGCCATGCGTGTGCCTGGCGGGGCACTCGATGCCAGTGTCCGGGTTGTGGACCTGCTTCTTGTGTTTGGACAAGTTCGAAGAATCGTCAAAGGCCTGCCCGCAGTGCGGACAAGTGTGCTTCTTGGCTTTGAGGTGCACACTGTTCATGTGGCCGTCAAGTGCGTGCTTGACGGCAAACGAGCGTCCGCATCCTGGCCAGTTGCAGACAAAGTCCTTTGCACCTGTATGAGTGGTGAGGTGCTTCTCCAGTTGGTCCTTTGTAACAAAAGCTTGCGAACAGCTTGGGCACGGAAAAGGCTTATAGCCGGTGTGACTATGCACGTGTCTTACGAGCTTGTTCGCAGTCGGAAAGGTGCCTTTGTCACAGCCAGCCCAGTGGCACATGAAAGTACCAGCTCCGCGGACGTGGTGTGCTTTGATGTGATCGTTGAGTTGCTTGGCGTCGAGGAATTTGTGTCGGCAAGCAACGCCTTGCGCAGTCCAGTGACAGCAGTACTGTCCGTTGATCAGAGCTGAAGCGCCTGCGAGTCCTGGCCGACGCATCGATTTGGTGCCCGTGGGTGTCTTCACCTTGGACATTGGACCGTACCGCGACATGTCTGGAAGCGGCTGTTGTGGCGGAAATTGCTGCTGTGGGAAGCCGTTCATTCCTGTGAAGTCCATGTAGCGTTGATCTTGAGCGGCATCAAAGGTCATGTTTGCCTGTTGCTGACCGGGCAGCACGTTGTTCGAGAAGTCGTAGCTAAGAGGGGCGGCTTGGCCGTGGCTGTCGGATAGCGACATGGCAGGGTCGTGCTGCGGATCGATGAGGGAGGAGAATTGGCTTGATGGATGCCAGTATGGTAATGACGATGCCGCCTCTTCATCGGTCGCACTGTTGCGTAGAGCACTCTCCTGAATCCTAGACATGGTCGCGCGAGTCGGGCTCGTGGAGGACAAGACGGTGGCAGGTTGCAACCGTGAAGGCGGGATCGGAGTTGCGATATTGGACCCTTGATGGCGATCTGGCAAGTGCAAGGCCGTCCGAGTAGTGAGTGACACAGGGTCGGGCGCGTGCGTGCAGTGCGTGCTTTTGTGCACGGGGTGAGGAGAGGACCGTGGTGGCTCTTTGGGTGATCCCGCTCAACAACGCAAGGTGTTGTCGGATCGGTGCAAAGGGTCTAGTAGAAAGAGAATAGAAGCGGTGGAAGCAAGAGCATGGCGCAATTAGGTTCGTATGTCTTGCCAGCGATCCTGGTGGCCGTCGGAGCGTGGCATGTGCTGGCTGACGTACAATTGTTTCCCCTCTCGAAAAAGACCATCAAGGTGGTCTGCACAACACCTTGATGGACATGATCAGACTGCGGGTAGAAAGTCGAGGTAGGGTTTCTCTTTATTATCCGTCTCGGGATCGTTATTTCTTTGTTATATTGCCGCTGCTGGTGGATGCCAGTAGAGCATCGATATCGCCTCAGAAAGGCATGTTGTCTTCTTCGATACCGTCCTGGTTGGCAGAGTTATCGCAGTTTCCTGGGGCACAAATGTACGACGTGGGATGCAAATAGAGACATGCGCTTATCCTTCAGCCGCGTACCTGGTTGGTCCGTCGTCAAGCCCTCAGCCGAGGACCACGTTCCGGTCTCTATTCGTACTGGACTGGAACATCTTTGTCAGCAATTCGGGGCGACCTATGGGAGACGACTATCGAATAGCGGTGAGACATGGTGAGAGCCGATCCATGTGCGTCAACGTGAGCAATTATTCCTGGCGAGCTTCTTCAGACAATGTTTCAGAGGTGGATTCCTGGACTGCACGTGGCTTTGATGCAGAACCTGGAAGACGAGCACAAGGTGGGGGGACTGGCCGGCTAAATGATCGCCAGGCATCAAGGCCAAGCTATGGACTGTGAACCACAGCTCCCGTCCCTTGCTCTCACATCCAAGACATTGACACCTGTCGCGCTACTTTGATTCGAGAACTTCGATACTACCTTACCCTCGCATATTCGAGATTGACCAAGCATGGGCAACTGCTGCGGAAAGGGAAGTGGAAACTTTGATGGCGAGGGACGGACGCTGAACGCTGCGCCGGCGAATGCTCCCTCTGCATCTACCGGAAGATCTGCTGCTGCACCAAAGATCAAAGGGCAAGGCAGGACTTTGGGCGATTCTACAAATGATTCTCAAAGACCGGGTGAAGCAGCAGCGAGAGCGGCAGAGGTACGTCCTACCCACGACGACACCCGACATCAAGGTGGTAGCGTCACGTCTGCTGAGGAACTGGCTAACGCATGGTGGTCTCACAGGAAAGATTGAAAGCGTCCCAGGGCAAGGGAAAGCTCGGCAAACAACTCGACGCGCAAAAGGCACAGACGCAAAGTGGAACTCTATCACAGACTGCGCGGGAGAACCTGGCGGCGCGCGATGCGGAAGCAGCGGCGCAAGCGAGGAACTACAACTGAAAGAGCGAGCATGATGAAACATGACTATACGGATCACGAGACACACGGCCGGGTAATACAGCGGGCTTGCTCAAAGCGTGTCAATGCTACGCGTGGTGAGCAACAACAACTGCGCAGGGTGAGAATGGAAATTCTTCTCACAGCCGGGCTTCGGCCTCGTCGACTCAATGGGCGTCCTTGTCGTCCGCCTTCCAAAGCCAAAGGAAGCCTTTTCTTGAGAAAGAACTCTTCTCCAACGTGCCCCAGTACCCTGATAGCGCACAGGTCAGTCAACGACGTCATCTCACGACTGCGTTCACAGAACATACCAATGAGGCCCAAGGGTGTGAGCTTCAAATCCCAATCCCAACGATTATGACCGGATTTGTACGCCTTCTGGCCACGAAAGTCAAATCCATCGCCCGTAGCACCACTGACAATCACATGGACGCGGAACGGACCCTCCCCATCGAAACCATCCTCACCCAGGAATTGAGTCTCACCTGATGCGGTCTCAACACGACTGAACTTGAGGCCCATCATGGGCGGGTCCAGCATCTCCGACGACATGAAGAAGCTGGAATAGGAGTAGTATCCCTGCCAGGTTCCGGTCGTGAAGTACTGTGGATCGAACATCATCGAGCGGGTATGCTCAAGAAACCACTGGTCATGCGTTCCAGCGTACGGCAGTGGTAGGATTTGATCCGACTTGTCCGGTCGACTCAGCTCACGCATCGTCGGCAAAGATGTGTACGGCACCACCGCCTCATCGTTGTAGGGCCACGCATTTCGTCGGGTCTTCAACAGCTTGTGGAATTTCATGACCATGCCACTGAAGTCCCAGAGCAGGTCGCGTAAGGAAGCATCGGGCTTGAGATTCGGGTCGTTCTCCGCGAGCTCGATGCTCCAGCGTCGCTCAGGACGGTGGCTAGGCGACTCATCGCCTGTGATTACGGCTTGAGCGAGGCAGTACACTGCGGTTGTTGGGGCGTCACCAGCTTCGATCGGCAGTCGCTTGTGCCAGCATGGCCAATGTGCGAAGGGATGGCTGACAGCCAGGAGCTCCGGTACCCAAGCTTGATATCGATCCCAAGATCTGAACGGATGCTCATTTCGCGATACTTCAGAAGCAGTCTGGTCAGCGACCGCGTACCGAGCCCAGGCGTCAACGTTCTTCCCGCATCTCGTTGCGATGGCGTCGATGTCGAGTTGAGATTCTGGCCAATTGTCCGCTTGGCTGTTCAGCAAGAGACTTTTGAAGACCAAGCCAGTGTTGCAGGCTGTTGCAATACGTCGGCATGTTTGTCCAAGGCTCAACACCGTGCGCGCATTTGAGTAGCTGGCGATGGAGGCAATCAACTCTTTTGGAAGCGCATCTAGTCTTGGTTCGGCCATGAGTGATTGGAGAAGAACGGGAACAGCTACACGATTCCGAGGCTTGCTTGCTCACAGTTTTGTGTGCTCTTTATTATGTTGCGTTTGAAATGTTTGCTGCTCGAGTTGGATGCGCTGGCTGAGCTGTCACAGCTGAAGTGGAGTGCTTCCTCAGCAACGCCACCATCGACCAGCCTGAGGCATGTGACATTCTAGTCATTCGTCCACTCACATGAATATTATCACTGTTTCGCATAAACCGGCGGCACAATACATCACGTTTGACAATCGAAACAGAACGAGGTTCAGGTGTGAGGAGACTACAACGAAAACGAACGAGACGCTTTGGTCAAGCCCCGCGGTTCACTCGTACTACTACTGACCCCATTCGTCATGATCTTTCTTTCTTACGTGGTGATGCCATCATGATACCATACCGTACCTGCAGAACGGCGCGGCCCTTGGGAGAGGGCATTGCCTTTGACAAAAAGTGGTTGTGGTAGCACTTCGAATCTTCTTCTTCACACATCCAGCACACTTTTTCCCAACCCATCGATCCCGATCCCGTCCAACGTTCGTCTACTCGTCAACAACAAATACCACCCATCCAACAGTCAACATGCCTCGCATCATGGCCCCTCCGCCATCTGGCGAGTTCCAGATCCGTTTGGCTAAGCCTTTCTCCGGTACATGCGATCAGAAAGCATTGCAACAGGACGAATGGAAGAACTGACATCCCGCATCTAGGTAACCCAACACACACCATCGAAGTGATCGGCGAGCCCAATCGACCCGCCGTCGTTCGAGTCACCAACCACAAAGGCGAATCGACCGACGAGAAGACCGGCGATGTTCCCAAGTACGCCGTCACATCCAGCTCTGAATAATCATTGCCTCGAAGACTAACCCACCTCACAGAGACGACGTCAACGAGCTCACACAGCTCGTCAACACCGTTCGCGGCTTCCCCTCGCACCCATCCAAGGACGTCTACGGCTTGGACACCAAGCTCGAGCTGAACACCTTTGAGATCCAGTGGGCGAGCGATGACGACGACAATGCGGCGGACGAAGTGGGCGGCGAGACGAAGGATGACTTCAAGAGGGTGGTCGAGAGCATCGAGGCATTGGCGAGGCAGTTCGCCAAGAAGGATTCGGCGATCTGAGGAAGGATAATATTGTATCTAGAGGACTCTAGAGGACAACACGTTTGACAATAAGGTCGATGGTAGAGGAAACCAGGTCTAGAAAAGCATTAATTTGAAAGAAGGTCAAGTCTCCTGTCTGCTTTGAAGCCAGATCCAGGGCGTGATGTGTTCATGATCGAGCTCGTGAATGCTCTGGCAAAGCTGAGCTGCGTTTCAGAATCGGAAAGAGTCGATATTCTGCGGTCTGCCTTCGAGTTGTCGAGCCTCAGTGAGCACTGCATTTGTACCGTAGTGTAGGGTACTTTGAAGCAACTTGGAGCTGCAGCTTCCACATACCACTGAAAGCTGTCGCCTGGCGCTGCCAACGTCATCGATCACATGCGTGCCCATTTCATGTTTCCCGGTTTCCGCCTGCGGTATTGAATACAAACCATCTCAATGTACAGGAGCTGCACCCTACAACAATCAACCATTCTCCGAACAACAACTCACCCACGACTCATCAAACCCAGTCCCAGACTTCACACACCCAACAGAACTCAAGCCAGACTCGAGACAACCACCACCACCATGCCTCTCGTAGTCCCCGGCCTCCAGTCCAAAGACGGCGACAAGTCCTCCAACTGGATGGAGAAGCTCGTCGGCAAGAAAATCGGCGACAGCTCCAACGAGACCGTACGTCTTGCGCCTCCGATCCAAGCTCAATTCAACCCAACGACTAACAATTTTTCATCTCCCAGACATTCGCAAAGACGGATCTCCCCAAGCAGCACCGCGTCGTCAAGGAGGGCGACATGATGACCATGGATCACAACCCTGATCGCATGAACATCCACACCGGCGAGGATGGGACTGTCACGAAGGTCACGCACGGTTAGAGGGGGAGGATGGACCGACCGGATGCAATGAGGCAGGCCCCGTGTCCGCGGACTCCTGACGAAGCAGATAGTCTCAAATGCAATGCAGTGGATGATGGCTCCGAGGTTCACCAGTCCAAGATCGATGTGCTTGCATTGATGTAGTCAGTGTCCGTCTTCTGTTCCACGTCCACAATGGAGATATGCCTCTAATGTGCGGACTTCTCTGGCCGAACACGTCCTAAGTCCGTGAAGGCCATGGACATAGCGGATCTGGAAGGGGTGGGGGTCAACCACATACCACATGCCACCGGCAGATTGACATTCAAACGGCGAACACGTACCAACATGGAGCAGATATGCCGAAGAGAAAATGGTGAACGACGTCCACAGTGACCAGGGTTCCTCACATTACATCATTCAGAGCCGACCACTTTTACCGCGTCACTCACTTTTGCTCGCCCCAATCTCTTCACAAAAGTACATTATTAATCGTTCAACCCTTGCCATTAGATCTCGAGTTTTGGCAGATCCATATAAAGAGTCTTCGAATCCAACCACAGCCGAGAGATATCGTAGACGTGCAACACACACACTCTCATCACTTGCCCCGCGAACAATACAGCACTTCCTCATCGCACCATTACCTTTGACCCCATTTCCTACTCATCATGTCTGGAATCGTCGACAAAGCCAAAGACGCCCTGCATCTGACCAAGGCCAACAACGATGAGGTCGAAATCAACGGTCAGAAAATTCACAGCACAGGCTATGGCCTCATGGGTCTAACCTGGAGAGCCGAGCCACCATCGCAAGAACAGGCCTTTGAAGCAATGCGTATGTTCGACCACATCTATCTCGGTATCCCTACTTGTCCCATCTAACCCTCCTCCCCAGGAACCGCCCTGGATCAAGGAGCCAACTTCTGGAACGGCGGCGAGCTCTACGGCCCACCGACCCGCAACAGCCTGCATCTCCTCAACGAGTACTTCACCAAATACCCCGACGACGCCTCCAAAGTGGTCATCTCCATCAAAGGCGGCCTCAAAGTCGACAAGCTCGAACCAGACGGCAGCGCGGAGAACACCCGTCGCAGCATCGACGAGTGCCTGCGTGTGCTGGACGGCAAGAAGAAACTGGACATCTGGGAGGCGGCGCGCGTGGATCCGAACACTCCGGTTGAGGTGACGATGAGGGCGGCCGATGAGTACATCAAAGCCGGGAAGCTGGGAGGCATCAGTCTTTCGGAGTGCAGTGCCAACACGATCCGCCGGGCTGCCAAGGTGGTCAAGGTGTCGGCGGTCGAGGTCGAGTTTTCGCTCTGGGAGACGACGATTCTCGACAATGGTGTGGCCAAGGCGTGTGCTGATCTCGACATTCCGATCGTGGCGTACTCGCCCCTCGGCAGGGGCTTCTTGACGGGCCAGATCAAGAGCATTGATGGTATGTTGAAATGTCTCGCGGGTATGTCACAAAGCTGACGCGGCGACAACACAGACATCCCTGAGAAGGACATGCGCCGTACAGTGCCCAGATTCCAAGGGGAGAACTTCGAGAAGAACCTCGAGCTGGTGCACGAGCTGGAGAAGATCGCTCAACGCAAGAAGTGCACGCCCGGCCAGGTCGGGCTGGCTTGGGTCCGAGCCCAGAGTCGAAGGAATGGCTTGCCGACTATTATCCCGATCCCAGGCGCCACCACCTCGGAGAGGATCAAGGAGAACATGGTCGAGGTTGAGCTCAGCGAGAATGATCTCAAAGAGATTGAGAGCCTGCTGGCGAGCGTGACGATCGTGGGTGATCGATATGGGAAGCATGCTTCGCCATTGTTGTTCGGTGACAGCCCCGAGGAGAAGTAGACATTCTGACGCCACTGCGATGAATTGAATCAGCCATGGCTCGTTCGAAGTCGTTCAATGCAGATATTGATGATCTCGATGTCTTCATATAAAGTGTATGTGTTGAGAATAATCCACATTTCGCTCCCGAGAGAACGTTCAGCATTGCAGAATTC
Source organism: Zymoseptoria crescenta (assembly GCA_026122155.1). Lineage (NCBI taxonomy): Eukaryota > Fungi > Ascomycota > Dothideomycetes > Mycosphaerellales > Mycosphaerellaceae > Zymoseptoria > Zymoseptoria crescenta. The sequence goes on along the minus strand of JALRMM010000101.1, from coordinate 40,972 downwards.
TTTATTTCGTAATCATGAGACATGGGACCAGCAGGACAAGGACGGACTCACCATCAGTTGCTTCTCTCGTGCGTGGCCGAGCCAAAAGGCCCCATCTCATCGAGATCACACCTTGACGTTGGCGCAAGATTGCATGTTTGATGCCGGAAAGGCAGAGTGTGTAGATCCCCGTCCCTCACGACCTCATCACGACCAACCCGCAATATTCGTAATGTTCGGCGCCTCGTACGTCTCCACCTGTCTCGTTCCCTTTCTGATCAGGAATTCGATCGTCGCAAAATCCTTCTTGCTCAGTCCAATGTTCTTCTCAAACTCTTGTCGGGCAAAGGCTTCGAAATTGGCTCGCGCGGGTTTCGTTCGGGCGGAGCGGAGACATCGTCGGTAGAGGGAGAGGACGTCTCTTTGGAGACCGGAGAGGCGGGCCATTGGGAGGAGGTAGTGGTGGTGGTTGATGGACCAATGTTGAAGTATGGAACTGTTCAAACAAGAGTGAGAGAGAGACAGAGAGAGCTTCGAACGGAGCTGAGGCCGACGATGACGCTCACACACCTCCATTGAAGCTCCATCCAGACCCCCCCCCCCATCGACAACTCAAAAGATGTGAACCACCCACCATCCAGAGCATTCCCGCTCCGCACCTCAACAACCTCGACAACAACACATCCCACCTCTTCTTCACCAACGATGCCATCCTCCCCTCCCACCACCGACCTCCTCATCCTCGGCGCAGGCTGGACCTCGACCTTCCTCATCCCCCTCCTCCGCGCCAAAAACATCTCCTTCGCCGCCACCACCCGCGACGGCCGCACCGTCGCCGGCGCCGCAACGATCAAGTGGTCCTTTGACCCCTCCTCCTCCTCCTCCACCACGACCTCCGAAAAGAACCAATTCGCCCCCCTCCCCCCCGCCAAACACGTCCTCATCACCTTCCCCCTCACGGGCCCCCACCAATCCACCACCCTCGTGCACGGCTACGAGAAAACCCACGCCCTCCAACCCCACTTCATCCAACTCGGCTCCACCGGAATCTGGCAGATCCCCCGCGGCGGCGGAGGAGTCGCCTCCTCCTCCTCCTCCTCCTCCATCTGGGTGACGCGCGCATCCCCACACGACGCCGCCAACGCCCGCGCCGTCGCCGAAGACGCGCTCCTCGCCCTCCACGGCGGGTGCGTGCTCAACCTCGCCGGCCTCTGGGGCGGGGCGCGGGACGCGAGGGACTGGGTGGCGCGCGTGGCGACGACGAAGGAGCAGGTGCGGGGCAAGCGGAGCGTGCACCTCGTGCACGGGGAGGACGTGGCGCGGGGGATCGTCGGGGTGCTCTCGCGGGGGTGGGGGGCGTCGAGGGGCCAGAGGTGGATGGTGACGGATGGGTGCGTGTATGATTGGTGGATGTTGTTTGCGAGGTGGGCGGACGTGGGGAGAGGGGGGGAGGCGGGGAGGACGCCGTCGGAGCAGGCGCGGTGGGTGTTTGAGTTGATGGGGGAGGAGGGGGTGAGGGCTTTGCCGAGGAGTGTGGAGGTGTTGGGCCGGGCGTATGATTCGAGGGAGTTTTGGCAGACGTATGGGTTGAGTCCGTTGAAGGCGGGACTTTGACGAGAGGAGAGGAGTGGACGGGAGAGATGGTAGAAAGATTGTATCGTTCGATTCTTTGGCGGGCTGTTGGCAGTATCGCCATGTCCTCCCATGGTAATGATGATGATGATGATGATGACTTTCCTCAAACTCCGCGACTCCCTCTCATAATCTCATCAGATCGCCTTCCAAGCCCGAATGCTGTTCACATCGAGTACTCTAACCTGTCGTAAACGCCATCAGCATCGTATTCCAAGCCAAACGCCGCACGCACCGCTCCATGCGATGATCATGTCTATCCGTCCAGCCCGTTCCAAATTCCCCACTCAAATCCCAAGAGAAGCTCTACACATGCCCATTTTTTCCAAAACCCACTATACATCTACCCATCACTCAATCAAATCTCCCTCAACTTCTTCCCCGGCGGCCTCCCCAACCCCCCCTCATCCGGCAGAACACTCCTCTTCTGCCCGGCGGACATGGTCCCTCCCCCCGTCGCAATCTCATGCGCCTCCGTACTCACTTTCCGCGCCGGATACCTCGTCTCCAAGCCCTCGAAACAATTCCAGCTCGGCGATTTCCCGCCCTCCGCGCCGCCGGCGAAGTAGGGGTGTTTCAACGCCTGCTCGGCCGTCAGACGCTTCAGGGGGTCGTACTCGAGGAGTTTGCGGAGGAGGTCCAGAGCGCTGTCGTCCGGTGGGGGAGAGTGGGGACCGCCGCCGTAGTTGTTGTTTTGGACCGTGCTGCGGTACCATTTCGAGAGGCCGATGGGGCGGTTGACGTTCGGCGCGTGCATGGCCACGGTTTGGAGGTGGGGGAACTCGGGCATGGCGGATAACAACGGCCAGTCGACCTTTTTGGGTAAGCCGAGGATTTCACCAATCTTTCCCATTTGGTTGCGTTGAAAGGGAACGGCTTTCTTAGAGTCCTGTTTCGCTTCCTCGCCTTTGAAGATGGGTCGTAGACTGAGGAGTTCGGCGAAGATACACCCGACGGCCCAGAGGTCAATGGCCGGCGTGTAATGTCGGCTCCCGAGGAGGAGTTCCGGCGCGCGATACCAGATGGTCACGACGACTTTGTCGCCGGAGAAGAGGGCGTGGAGGGGTTTGTAGAACAAACGGGCGAGACCGAGGTCGCCGATTTTGATGGCGCCCGAGGAGGTGACCATGATGTTGGCGGGTTTGAGGTCGCGGTGGACGACCCAATTGCGATGGAGATAGAGGAGGCCGGAGAAGATCTGGTACATACACGAGCGGAGGGTGGAGGCCGGGATGGGGGTTCGTGGGAGGAGGGAGTGGTGGTGGATGATTTGGAGGAGGTCGTGTTCGGCGTATTCAAAGACCATGAAGATGCACTTGGATTCGAGGATGATCTCGACGAGGTGGATGAGGGCGGGATGACTCAGTTCGGTGCAGAGGGCCATTTCTCGGATGGCGGACTGGGAGATGCCCGTGTATTGGACCTCGCCTTCCTTGTCGGGTTTGAACTTCTTGATGGCAAAGGCTTCAATGTGTCGTCCATCGGGATGTTTGGCCGGGGGATTGGAGACGGCCCGTTTGTGAATGGCTTTGTAGACGCGGCCATATGTGCCGCTGCTGATGAAGCCGACAATGTCATAGTTGTCGTTGATGTGCCGCTGGGGAGCGTAGGGAGTGCCGCTCATCCTGCTGGCGAGCGGAGGAGTGTCCGGCGCCTCTGTGGGAGAAGATCTAAGCTCATGAGAGAGGAAGCGAGTACAGTACAGTGGATGTGGTGAGGTGGGATTCGAGATGCCATCCCTCCCTCCCACGTCAGCTTCGTCGCTTCCATGATGAGTACTAACGTATGTACTACCTTACCTGGAAAACAATGGAATGGAAGGGCCGGTTAGGTTTCTCAAGGTCGGGAAGCCTCGTCTCGAGCATCATGACATGTTCCTTCGATCCACCGACGATGGTAGTTCTAGTATAAGTTACACATGGAGAGAAGGCGTCTTTCCACCACTTCGGAATCCACCGCACCGCATGATGATCGTCGTATCACCACCATCGAGACACGTCAGAGGGAAGCTTAGCTTCCTTTCCTCCCTCATCTCTTCTCCATCTTCTCAACCTTCATCATCCACATCCACATCCACCACTTCGCAGCTGACTGATCTGTAACGTGTTGCTTCCAGGTACTTGCTTACCGAGAAACATGTGAGGCCACAGGACCACCTCCTCACAGTAGAAGCCGTGTCTTCCTCCCATCTTTCCACGACACTCATGTGAACCCACGCATCTCCCTCGTGTCAACATCCACCAACATGCCGCGTCTTCTCCACGACCTCACCCCCTACTTCGTCTACCTCCTCCTCACCGCCACCCTCGGTCCTCTCCTCTTCGGCTACCATCTCGCCGAGCTCAATGCACCCGCCGAAGTCATCACCTGCGCCAAAAAGAGCATTCACGGCAGCACCACCACATCCACGACCTTCTCACAATGCATCCGCATGAACCCTTCCCAGTTCGGCCTCGTGTCCTCCTCCTTCACCCTCGGCGGTCTCATCGGAGCTCTATCCGCAGGACCTCTCACCACGAAACAAGGTCGACTTGGAGCCATGCCGATATCGGGCATGTTCGCGGTGAGCGGACCAGTATTCGAAGCAGCGGCGTCTAGCATTGGTGTCATGACCGTGGGAAGGTTGCTGTCGGGGGTCGGAGCGGGAATGGCGACGGTGGTGGTGCCCATCTACATCAGTGAGATCTCACCACCGGACAAGAGAGGACTGTTTGGAGCATTCACTCAGATCATGACCAACATGGGGATCCTCATCACACAGGCATTGGGACTATTCCTGAGCAGAGGACAAATGTGGAGGATCATCTTGGGAGTCGGCGGGGTTATCGCTCTTGTGCAGACCGTATCCCTCGCTCTCGCTGGTCAAGAAAGCCCACAATGGCTCGCAGACCATGGCAAATCCTCTCAAGCGAAGGGTATTCTCCAAAGGATTCGCGGCCACAAAGTCGACATCTCCAACGAGACATCCACCTGGACATCCGCCCACGACGGAAACCTCAACGACGAAGAACAGACTCTCTTGGCCAACAGCTCTCCACGTGAAGCACCACCCACCATCGGACCTCTAGCTGTACTCTCTCACCCAGACCATCGATCCGCCGTCATCGCCGTCGTAACAATCATGATCGCACAACAATTCACCGGCATCAACAGCATAGTCATGTACGGCGTCTCCCTCCTCTCAGATCTCCTCACCACCAACGCCGCCTTACTCAACGTCCTCGTCGCCGCCGTCAACGTCATCATAACCACCTCCTGCGCTCCTCTCGTCGACCGACTCGGAAGGAAGCCATGTCTCATCGCTTCCATCAGCGGCATGGGCGTCTCCTCTCTTCTCCTCGCCGTGGGCATCATGCGCAGCATTCCCATCCTGTCTGCCATCGCGGTGATCTTCTTCGTCGCCTCCTTCGGCTTCGGCCTCGGCCCCATCCCTTTCATCCTCGCCTCCGAACTAGCTTCCACTGAAGCCGTGGGCGCCACACAATCGTGGGCGTTGGCGGCGAATTGGACGGCGACGTTTGTAGTTGCTCAATTCTTCCCCGTCGTGAACGCGGCGATGGGCAAGGGCCAGGTGTACTTCTTGTTCGCGGGTGCGGCGGTCTTCTTCTCGGCCTTCGTGGCGCTGTATGTGCCGGAGACGTTGGGGAAGAGGGATGCGGATGAGATTTGGGGGAGGCGGAAAGCGGGCGTGTTGGAGGATTGACGAGGACTGGATGAAGAGATCGTGTTCTTGTAATCATCGCTTGCGAGTGGCCATCACTGCGCCCAACACGAAGTCTCACTTTGACAACACGTTTTCTGTGAACTTCATACCACGGATCCGCGTCACCATACTTCCAAGTCTTGACTCCTTTCAGGATATGGGGACGCGAACGGCCTCTCAGTGCTGTGCCTAGCCCTCGGGACCACGGGTTCTAAGCGACTGCAAGTTCGCCCCTCGGGTCCACTTGCAAGCTGCTGTCCTGTCCATGAGAACGGCGCGACGGCTCCATCACTGCCGGTGTCGACCATGCGTGTTTCGGGCCCAGCAGCGGTCGTTCCAAAGGATTGGACACTGGTTTCGGAGATTTGGCTTACGGGACGATAGCCCCTGGCAGCTGCTCAGGATCATCGGAAGAGCGGTCTGATCTGAAGGAACCTCTTCGTCCCTGGGTCGGCTGAAGGCGGACTGTGGACTTCCAACGATGTTCCCCCCCCCCCCCCCCCCAGGCGATCTTGTTCGTGGCATACAGGGGGTGGGTGGCGCTCACTCTCGACAACCCATGTCGCCGTGTTGTGTTTTCCTGGGCAAGTCATCGATCGAACCTCCCGTCCTGTACTGTAGCTCCATTTGACTTCCGGATTCCAAAGGTCCCCGCTCGGTTCGACGAAGTGATTCCCGGAGAGATGTGATTTACCGTACGATCGGCACGTTCGTTTGGGCGGTCTCGCACTGCTTCGGAACGATGCGCAAGCAAGCAGAAAAAGAAACTTGAAAGGTTTGACGAGGTGGTGAGGATCGTGGAGGCACGGTTCCCGCTCGATCTGCACGTCCGTTTTCGGTGCTCGCACTGCCTCGGCGTGATGCGCGGGCAAAGAACAGAAAGGGGTTGGCTGGCTGTCCTGCGAATTTCAACTCTTCTGCACTCAGCTTCGACTGGATTGGATTCCGCTCGACGACCGACCGCTCTCGACAACAACAAAACCCATACGTCTGACTTCAACCCCCACAACATCCACACTCCTCATCAACCGAAACAATGAAGTGGACCGCCATCCTCACCGCCGTCTTCGTCGGCCTCATCACCCAGACCACCGCAGTACGTGTGTTCTCCTCAACTCACATTCACCCGCGGCAGCTGCACCATCAGGCATAACCAACGCACCTTTCCAATCGACATGGCTCGGTTGCATCTCCAATTAGCAATGCGACAGGCGATGCGAGGCGAAAAGGGAAGACGGGCGGGTCGTGGTGAGTCGGACCAGCCTTCCTTGTTCTTCCTGATCCATTGGCCCCTCCCTCTCCCTTCCCTTCCTTCTCCCTTCGTTTCCATTCCCACCTTCTCTCCCCTCCGACGAATGGGCGGGAAGATCTCTGCGGGCTGTGAGACTGATTGCGCTTTTGTCACGATAGCGATGATGGGAAGTGCACCCCTTGCCATCCTGAGCTCCGCGACAAGGGAAAGAATGAACGGCATCGGGCTGCGACGGCCGGGAGACTGGTGGTGGTGGTTCGACCAAGGGGAGGCTCGACGAGTTTGAGACCATTGCTCGCTTGATCTCTGCGAGGGCGACGTGCAACGTCCTCTTATCTAGATATATAGTTGGCTATTATAGGTGAGAAGCGGACGGAATGGTCAGATAGATCGCGGGGATGTAATCGATCGGGTATGGGGACAGGCATATGGATGCCTTTTTGTTCATCGGGACATCCGGAGTCGTAAGGTAGAATGGCGACCTCTCTCTCTCTTCCTGCAAAGTCAACAAGGTACAGTATCCGGGACTCGACGCGTTCTGCTTCCCCGTCTCTTACTCAGTCCACGTACGAACCTCGGGCAGGGCTCCTCTGGAAATATGTAGATCTAAGCGACGAAAAAAAAAAACTCCGGTATCTCATCAACAAACCGAGCCGCTGTACAGACAGTACACCCTCTCTCTCCTGTGACCACTCGACTCCATTCCGCATTCCGCATGCAATTCTCCCCGCGCAAACCACAAGCCCCACACAAAAAGAGGGATCCCTTCCCACCCTCTACGGACTTACACGCAATGGCTAAAGTCTTTTCAATCTCTCTCTCCCGGAACAAATCTAGTCGTCCATCCATTCATTCCATCGACCGGCGCGGCTGCGAACCTGTACGTACAAACCGGTTGCTGTGATTCAGAAAGGGCGTCGTGTGCAACTAAGGTAGTGTGCCTCCTCTCACGATCACGAAGGAGACTTCCAAGGACCCCCCCCCCCCCCCATTCCATTCCATTGTCTTCCACCATATTCTGCTCGCGCGAACGGTCGGTCGAAGCTGGCACTTTCGTCCGTCGACAGTGTCGTTGTTGCGGGTGAGGAGGTTTTGGGCCCCACTCGTGACTTCGACAACGAGCGAGGAAGATGCGTTGGACAGGGCACATCGACCGTGAATGTGCCCGGCAATTGCCCATTCCAGCGAGATGCGCGCAGGCTGTTAACATTATGAGGCCGGCGAAGACGGCGATGAGGATGTTGGTCCAATGCGTCGTTCTTTTTTTTTTTGTTTGTTGGTAAGGATTTGTAGGTGTTGTAAGTGTTGAGGTCGGACTCACATCGGTTTGTTGTCGAGATAGCTTTGTTTTTTCTGGTCCAAGAGAGATCGATGTCGAGAGGGATCCCATCGAGTCGAAGTTGAGGTCGATGCAGCGTAGGAAACAACAATCGAGATCCTCCAATACTACACCTGGACTTCACATCGATGCGACTTGACCTCATTTCGAACGCCAGCACATCTTCATCACCCAACCACAGAAACACAACTGAAAGTATAATGATGTATTCCGAACTAAACACGGCCATGGCCCCATTTTCCGAGGGCCAGTCGACCAGAAAGACACCGCTAAAGAATCAATACAGACGACAGAAAATTTCGTCTGGTTCAACGATTCCCGTTCGAAACCGCACGCCATTTGCGCCAGATTATGCAGTATGTACCTCGCTCCATCTACAAAAGTGCCGCACCGGTGAGGGAGAAGAACGCCACCAGTCCGGTCATGATGAATGGAGCGTATGACATCTCGCCCATGTGCACAGAGGAGGCAGCACCCTTGGATGATGCCGAAGCCTTACCGGTCGAAGTCACAGTTCCGCTACCAGCAGTGGCAGTTCCGGTCGACTGGCCTCCGGCGTTTTGAGATCCATCACCAGTGAGACCAGGACCAGTACCGGCGCCGTCGCTCATGTACTTCTCCGCGCCATCTGGCAGCGATGGAAGATCGGTGCCGGTGAAGTCGGTGACCTCCCAAGTATCGCTGGTGGATGGGCACTCGCTGGCCTGTCCGCTGGACTTGTATCCGCCGTCGCCTTGAGGAGCCTTGGTGCCTGAGAAAGCCTTGCTCAGAGCGGCGAAGTCTGCTTGTTCGGAGACGGAGTTGCCGCTGATCTTGACAAGACCGTATCCGGAACCTTCCTCGGAGTATTCGTAGACGAGACCACCGGAGTAGACAGGAGTCATGTCCGTGCTGTAGAGAGATGCGATCTCACCAAAGTCGCGCTTGTTGGTAATGCATCCATACTCAGAAAGGCTGGAGAAATGGTCAGTGGTGGTTCGAAGTGCGTCAAGGAAGATTTTACTCACAAGAGAGGAATGCTGTAGTCGCCGTACTGCTCAACCTTCTTGTCCCAGCCAGACTTTTGGTAAGACGATGGGCTGCACCACGAGTAGTCGTTGAAAGCGTAAAAGTCACTGCGCTGGTCGTCCGTTCCGCAGTTCATGTACTGTGCCATCTCAAAGCGGTTGCTCTCGACATCCGCAGCAGAGTAACCCACAGGCACTTGACGGTATCCGCGGCTGCCGATGTATTGTCTCATGTCACGAGTGACGGCCTTGATGTAAGGCGCACAGTTGGTGTTGTTGTCGGCGTTGATGACCTCGTTACCAGAGAAGAACAGAAGAGTGTTGGAGTATCCCGCAAACGCATCAATGGTGGCGAAGATGCTCTGCAGGTAGGTGGGGTTGTAGGACGCCGCTGGGTCGGCGCGGTTGATCGAGTACTTGGGAGTGTTGACATCGAGCGCCAGGTAGATGCCAGCATCTGCCAGGGCGGACATGCACTCGTCGTGGTTGGCGGTGTTGTCGACGGTGTATACACGAACCGTGTTGATTCCCAACTTTTTGAACTCGGCAATGTCGCGCTTGCAGACGTTTGCGTCGGCGATGGGGTCCTCGGCCTTGGAAGAGCCGCCTGGTTGATAGTCGACACCACGGATGTAGAAGCGGTCCTCACCCGCAAAGAATGCTGTAGATTGTGAGCGAATGCCAATTTCGTCTGCTCATGCGTTACTCCATACCATTGCCCTTGACCGAGACGGCGGGCAGCGATCCGGAGCTGGTGCTCGATGCCTTGGCTGCAACTGGAGCGGGAGCAGCGGCGGCGTTGGCCAAAGCAGCCGTGGCCGCGATGATAGCGATTGAGCCCTTCATGATGTGTCGTTGGATTAAGAGTATTGGATTGATCGAAAAGTCGGTCGCGTGACGGGTCACGGAGAAGAAGTGATGGGAGAAGGTGGCAATAAATGTGGTAAGGAAGGTCGTCTCGAAGCGAATGAGAGACGATTGAGGTAGTAGCGAATGTGAAAGATGTAAGCAGGCGCGACAAGGGAGTTTGGGTGAATGTGTGGGAGGAAAGAAGCGAATGCAGGAGAGAATGGGAGATGGAGAGATCGCAGACACGCCCCAACGGACGAGAATGGAACCATGAATGGTAAGGTACACGACGCTTTCTGGCTGACATAATCACGGACAGGACCAAGCAAGCTCATGCCAATTCCCCCTTTCTCGCTGTCAAGCTCCGAACGTGGAGGCTTCATACCCGTCCACAGCCAATCATCACGACTCTGGGCGTGGCTAAGGTTGAGATCGGCAGCCCGCCAAGCGAGACCCGGGGCTTCTTCTCGACGACATCACGACGGTTTCGTTGCTGAAACCCATCGTTCGTGGTGTCGGGGATTCGGATCTGCGGTACAGAGGGACCACCCTCCGCTTCTTAATCACCTTACTGGTCGTTCACGATTCGAATGATAGGGCTGTATCTACGCCATCGCTCCACCGCGCGGAGCCTTGTCAACGCCGTTGTGTACATACCACTTCAAAGTCTTCTCGAACACGCGTTCGTCGCATGTACACAGCCCTCTTGATATTAACCCCCACTTTACGGGCCGGAGTTAGCCATAGAGTACTCGGTGTGCTCTGCTTGTATCAACTCCTGGCTCGAGCATACTAATCTCTAGATGAGCACATCGTCATCAGTGTCACTCGCTTGTTTGCGATGGTCATCAAACCATCAATGTTCGCAATGCCAAGAGATCGATCCATGATGAGGAGAACGAATTTTGGCAGACACAATGGTTCATCAATTGTGTTCTATGCTAGTTAGCCGTCCACGTCCCTCGTAGTGAGTTGCTATCACATCTCCCTTCGACCGCTGTCCGCCCTTCAAAGCACCGTGTAAGAAGTAAAGTGCCAGGCCACCCATGCATGAAGACAGGAAATCCACAGCCTCCCTGGCAGCCGAAGTCGTGACCTTCCACCCTTCTACGTATCTCTTGAATTCCCAGCAAAATGTCAACGCCATACCTTTCGTCTCCGTCATCCAACAAAAGCTTCGTCTCCTCCCTCGTGAATCGCCTTTAGGGCGACCCTTTGAAATGCCATAACGCTCGTCAAATGAAATATGTCGTAAAGGGAAGCCCCGTTGCGGATGTGTGTATATCGCCTCTTGGTCGCTTCTCGCTGTCGATGAGCTGCAATCATCATTTCACGATGAATTCGATGTGCCGGATGGTCGATGTTTCGACTTCCAGAACATGAGCTTCTTGAGTCGATGCTCCTTCTTCTTTGGGCCGGTGGTCAAAGCCGAAGACATGGAAGTCTGTGGTCGAACGTCTTCGATTCCAGTTGGCCGGGGACCACCAAATGTTCCTCCCATCAATTGCGACAAGCTGTGGATACTAGAACGCTTGCGCTGTTGCGCAGAGGCTAGATTGTGAGAACTCGAGTTGATCGATGGTGTTCGACTGCCGCCCACATCACGCCGCGACAAGTTCGCGTGCAGCATGCTCATCATGGTGGAGCGACTGCTGGTGAGCGATGGAACGTCGTCCACCGAACCGCGAACTTCATGCGAGTGGTCGATGGTGGTGTAGGAGCTCATGGTGCGAGTGTCCGCGATGGAGGAAGCTGACGTGCCGACGCGAGACGTGTCGAAAGAGCTCTGTCGGCGATGGAGATCCGGCGAGGAGAACGCCGAGGAGTTGTATATCTCGGGCGTCATCGCATAGGTCTGGCCAACAGGCAGATCCAACATCCCGGTAGGTGCGCCCATTATGGTCGATGCCTCACTGCTGTCAGAGGACTTCGTGAGCGAAGACGCTCTTGGCTCCTCAAAGGACTCGACAATCGCAGGCTCCACTGGACTGCACTCCTCAGGTATGGTTTCTTCGATGATAGATGACGGTCGTCGTTCCAGCATCGGAGCTGACAATCGAGGACTCCAGCTTGAGTAAGACGAGGCTGGTCTCTCGGCCTCCCAGCCGTCATCCAAACCAGGCGTCGCACTGGTATCCGTAAGAGCGGGATCCACGGTCTCGACGAGATGGACTCCCAACGCCGACTGTTCGTCGACATTGACATGGGAGCTGTCTGATCGAGGCATACGGTTGGCAGCGGTTTCGTCCTCCTCTTCTTCCTCAAAGACATCTGCCATTGCAGCCTGAGGTGGCGTCGAGCTTCTCCCATGGTCGAAGGCAGCCAGAGCAGGTGCGCTGTATGTCCTGCTATGGCTGGGTGCGAATTGACCTCCCATGCCGCTGAATTCGCGGGCACCGCGGCTCGAGTGAAGTCCACGTCGCGGTCGCTGCGAGCTCAGCGACGGTGAGTTGAATGGTCCTAAAGCCGCGTCCAGATCTAGCATCGAACCGTATTCATCAGTGTCGTGCGGTGGAAAGCTGCTTCGCTGCGTGAGATTCGGCTTCTTCACTTCGATGAAGGAGGGCATTTGAGCGGTCGCCGGTAGTTCAGAGGCAACATCCAGGTTAAAGACTGCGTCCAAGTCGGTCTCAGCCACTGGCATGTCTTCAATTGGTGGAGTGGGGGAAACAATGGCTTCGTTTGTTGATGTCGAAGATGCAATGGAGACCGAACTGTTGTCGCACTGACTCTTGAAGCTTTCTTTGGACTTTCTCGACATCTTGGACACGGCCCAGTCTTTGATTCGCCTAGTGGACGAGCGCCGGTCATATTCGGCATCGTAGTCGCCACGTAGGCTGCTCACTGCCGGCGCCGACTCCTGCAGAGACAGAGCCGAGAGACGCGAAGGCTCGTCAGTGTGCATGGCCAGAACAGGTTCGCTCCGTCGACGGTCAAAGCCAAGAGCATTGCCAAGGGACTGCCTCTTTCTTTGCGGTGCACGCGGTTTTTGCGGTACATCATCGACGGCGAATGCGAGCTTCGGAGAGCTGAGAATTGGTTGTGAGTGTGGCCGGTCCGCGGATCCCTCCGAAGAGCTGACTTTCAACCATTCACCCTCTCTCGCGTCTGGTCGACGCATAGGTGAAGACGATGTTGGAGCACGCCAAGGACCATTCTCCAGCGTGGTCCCCAAAGAAGTCGTCCGCGACCGCGCCGATGGCGGACTGGGTGTGCTCAGGCTCAAGATGGAGGAAATGCTGTTGTTGACAGAGTGACCACGAATTGTAGACATTGAACCTTCTGTCTCAGAGGATATTGTCGATAAAGGACGCGGGATATACTCCACGTTGTCGGAGAACTCTACTCGAGGTCTGGAAGACGGCCTGGTGGGCGAGTCAGTCATGGAAGGCTCGCCAAATTGTGTCTGCGTTGGAGTCGTCGCCGCCATCCCCGAGAGATCACCAGGATGCTCCAAAGGCGTGCTGGGAAGGCTGCTGCTCAAGCGCGGCTGCGCTTCGGCTGGTGACATGAAATGGCTCAATTCGTGTCCGGATAAGGCGGTAGATCGACGGTGTCGGTGTCCATGTTTAGCTCCTGTTGGCACGGCCGCTGACGGCATCAACTCCTTGCCCGGACTGGAGCTAATCGCACCGGACACGCCCTTACCACCGACGAGCTCACTGACTTGTCTCCTGTGGCCTCCCCGCGGCGTGGCTTGTACAACGTCGGGCTGCTCTTCATGAAGTCCTGAAGCGTCCGTGGCACTAAAGCTGAAGCTCGGCAGAGCTGAAACTCCACGATTGTGTCTGACACCGACAGATCGAGGTTGAGATTCCGGGGCATTTGGACTGAGATGGAACGACATTGGTCGTCTTCGAGCCGAAGAAGATGGTATGTCGAATCCTCCACTTGCCGCCTTTTCCGTCTGCATCGGGAAGACAAATTGTGGATTCCTCATCATGTCGACCTGCGGCGGGGTAGAGATGCTGCCTATATTGTCCGAATACGCTGGTCCGGACATGGCGACCTCAGCCATGATGGCGCGGATCGGCAGAGTGTGAGGTCGAGGGTACCGCTCGGATCGATCGGAGATGGTACAGTGTCGGCTGCTTCACTCATCGAAGAGGAGCAGTAGGCGCGGTCGGAAAGGCAGAAACGTTTCGATCGATAGGAATGGCGCCAATGGAAGTGGGTAGTGCGGCGCGGTCGACAGAATTATCTAGACAAAGTGTCAGCGCACGCTCGAGGCGCCGGACCAGTCTGTCTGTCCATACAGAGTAGATGAAGGCTGCACCAGGCAGGAGAGTCTGAGGCACGGCGAGCGGCAGCGCAAAGCCCGAAAGTAAAGACTGTGAAGGATGTGTGTCTGAAGGTGCACGAGTATCAAAGGAGTGGACGGCAGCGTCTTGATAGAGCGCTGACCAGGACGACGGCACACGAACGGATGCTGTCCTGCAACACGACGTGCCCGAGCGTGTTGATGAGGAGAAGAGGGGTGGAGGGGGGAGGGTTGTTGGACCGGTGGTGGTGGTCCTGGTGTCGGTGGAGGCAACCAGTCGAAGAGAGCGCTCATCACACTTTGATGAGGAGACAGACAAAGCCCGAACAAGCGTGCACTAGCGCATGACACTTAAACGAGGGATCCTGGTCGAAGCGGGCGCCACAATATATGAGCTTGCTGCGGAGCTTTCTCTCGACCGACCGACCACTGGTTGCTCGCTCCGCACAATGAAACTAAGCATGGGTATGTCGTATTAAAAGCAGTATGACCAACAATGCTGGAGAAGATCTCGAGCACGCGTCTCGTGATCATCTGTGTAGTGCACACTCGAGACACCACCATCGGGCTTGAAGTCCCCGTGGATTGGACAATGCCAATCTCAGCCCAGGCGACCGAAACGGGTACTTCCACTACTATGAGGTTACGTAGTCGCTCAAGCCAAGCCAAGGTAAAAGGTCCAGTGTGCAGTGATCCGCCAATCTCTCTTCCCAATCTCAACAAGCGACATGCGCGTGGCGGACGGCTGACGTTATTAGTGCACTGCCCGCCGTTGCTGCGACGGCAACCACGAAACCTTCTGCCCCATACAACTCTCCGGCGTGTCCGCGTCCAGGTTCTTTCTTGGTGGTGGAATATGCATGGTCGTCTCGAACAGAGCCATGTATTGCCTATCGCCCATCTGAGCCGTATCTGGGCTTCTCCATCCCTTACAGCACTAAGGCGGGGGGCCTGCATAGAATTGCTCCACCTGTTGCAGATATGGACACGGGTGCCTTCTCATAACTACCCTTCCCATCGTCAAAGCCGGAGGCAGCCAGTGCGTCCGAGTTACCAAACCTCATCAATCGTTGCCGTGTTCGAGGATTCTGCGACCACGGTGCAGTTTCCCGTGGTGGAGTCATCCGCCGGCCCACTGCTCACCGCGGCTCGTGTTTGCTGCTGCAGTGAGCCGCTAGCACGATCCTGAAACGGATGGAAGAGAGCGTCTTCGTCGCTGTGGACTCACCAGAGCCATGGGAATGCAACTGTGGCCTGTAGGCCGTCTGGCGCGATGCAGTGCTGCGTGGATCTTACTGCAGGGGCGGGACTTCTGCGATGCAGTGCGTGCTCGCCTTTTCCACTCTGCATATGCATCGTCGTTCAATAGTGGGAAGCTTGTTGATAAGGGCTCAAGTCGCAGAGCTGGCACAGCGTGGCTGTCTTGCCGTACCTTCTGCTCGATGACACTCGCATTCATCGTATCTCTGATGATGTGGACGAGCATTGTACGATGGCGGCCGTTCCGGCAGTGTAGCAAGTGGTTCCACTGTTTGTCGACGAGTCTACGACTGACCGATGCCGCAGCTAACGTGTACCAGACCCTTCTTCATGTTGTGATCGTCAGGGTCTCTGGTGAGATGGTCTGACAGAAACCTTCTCATCCCGTTCACTTCAACAAAGTGACAGGAATGTAGTACGCCTGATGATGATGGCTTGCCAACTAAATCCTCTCGTGCCCGGTGATCGAGTGTTGTGACTCGTGAGGCCGATGAGGCTGCACACATGCTGCGCGGCCAGACTCTGCAACGCCACAACAAATTTCCACTGCCGAGCGAAAAGACACGCGAAGCCCCCGCGACCCGCGTGCATACGGCATACCGTGTGGCATATGCTCCCCGATTTGCTTTCCACCCCAGATCTGGCCAACATCACCACGGGCTGATGAGGAACGTTTGTCGGCAAATCGTGACTTGCATGGCCGCTCAACGCTGGCGCAACGTCGTGCGCCGCCCGGAGTCCGGCATGCCTGTTTGCACATTCCTAGTCTGGCGCCAGGTGTGCAACAAAGACCTCGACCTCATGCGTTCTGTTTTTGCTGACGGCAGTCGTTGGTGTCTCTTCTCTCTCGTATATCAGGTCGCTGGGTACGCACGTTCAGTGACGTGTCATTGCTCATCTTCATCTCTCCTCGTGTCAGCGGTTGGAGAGTCTATTTACGTCGCACGACAAGTTGACAACAGGGTGATTGTTTGCTCCTGCAGAAGCAACGAACCACGGCATGGCAGTCTCACGCATACTATCAGCAGACAGCCGATGCTCAAATTTTAGCGACTTCATCATGAGTGCACAGTCTACCCACATCGCAGGCTCCTTGGCGGCGACCTTCATTCGATGGCGGTCACCCAGGGCTCTTGCCAGCAGACAACATTCACCTGCGTTCTATCGTCTTCAACTTGCAGGAGCCAGCCACTCGGATTGGCAATGTCGGCTGCAGCGACTGTTATGTCAACGCTCTTCAGGTATTTATATCATCAATCTGCCTTTCATTACTACACCAACGGCCTTCCTATATGCAATCTCTAGCCTTGGCACGAACGACCGTTTTCGCCGTTGCACCGCATACAGCGCCGTACCAGACGTCGTGGGAGAGATTGACGGCTCGCCGCCGCTGGCGGCAACGCAGACGCGACTCACATTGTGAACACGAACCCTCTGATGTGAAGGCCAGGTGCAGCACGTGAACACAGTGTTCTGTATGCAGCCTCGCTTCAATGATTACCCGAAACCTGGGGCCCTCGGCGATCCGGGGACTCCGCGAATGTCTAACACCTCGGCCATGTCACTGTGGTATCTCCGCCGTCCGGCCTTGCTTTAGCCGGGTGCAGAAGCGAAAAGGTATTGTAGAGAAAGTTCGACTTCCAAAAGCATTCCTTTCCTGGTCTATCCGAGCAACAAAAGCACATCAATAATCACGTTTAACGGAAGTCTCTATCAACTCGCCGCGATGCCTTGGAAATCAAGATGGCACTTCGACATCCCGCCATGCTCCCTGCCAACATACCTGTAAGACACCTCACCCGGTAGAGCCGCTGGAAGGAAGAAGACGGAATTGACACATCCTCCAGGTTTGGATCAGCCACAGCTCAGTTGGACGATAAGCCTGTGATCATCGATGGCGAGTATCCCGAGTACAACCTCTCCCTGCACTCATACCGAGAATGGAGCAAACGACTGGCCGTAGGTTTGAAGAAAGCCGGATTCAAGCCCGGTGATCGCCTGCTGTTGTTCAGCGGCAACACCATCTTCTTCTCTGTAGTGCAGTTTGCAACGATCATGGCCGGAGGTATCTTCACAGGTGCCAACCCTACCTACGTGGCTCGCGAGGTTGCATACCAGCTCAAGGATTCCGGTGCGACCTTCTTCATCGTCGGTGAGGCCAATCTCGACGCCGGTTTGGCAGCGGCGAAGGACGTGAACCTCCCGCTCAAGAATGTCTTCTCTTTCGACAACGGCATCCCAGCGTTCGACGGCAAAGCACAAGGCGCAGGAGGCCTCAAGTCGTGGACCTCGCTTATCGTCTCTCCTAAAGAAGGCGCAAGCTTCCAATGGGAAGAGTTCAAGACCCACGAGCAAATGAACCGCTGCTGTGTCCTGAACTATAGCAGTGGCACGACGGGTCTTCCCAAGGGTGTCGAGCTTTCGCACTACAACTATGTGGCCAACTGCATGCAGGTCATCTACATGTATCAGTTGAAGGGCGACTACAAAGAGTGGCAAAAGCGAGCAAGAGGCATTGCGTTCCTGCCTTTGTACCATGCTTACGGACAGACCTATGCCGGCATCAACTCCCCAAAGATGGGAGTCCCGCAGTATCTGATGCGGAAGTTCGACCTCATCACCTTGTGCCAGTGGGTTGAGAAGTACAAGGTGACAGGCTTGAATGCGGTCCCACCCATTGTGGTCGCTTTGACGAAGCGGCCAGAGGTCCAGAAATTCGATCTGAGTTCGCTGGAAGAGGTCGGCTCGGGTGCTGCACCATTGGCTAAGGAGACGACGACCGAATTCGAGACGAAATTCACGGGTGTCAGGGTGAAGCAAGGATGTGAGTACATGCATTCAGAGAGATTTCATCTTCCCCGCGAGGAAAGTGCAGTCTTGCTAACAATTCAACTCACAGGGGGCATGTCAGAGGTCACCTGCTCCGCCATGGGCTGGGAACCCGACATGGAAGCTCTCAGCGGCGCAGTCGGCGAACTGAATCCCAACGTTGAAGCCCAGATCGTCGACGACAACGAGAAGGAAGTCCCCATCGGCGAGCGCGGTGAACTTTGGGTGCGTGGACCCAACATCTGCGTCGGCTACTGGCAGAAATCCGAGGAGACCAACAAGACCTTTGCCCCAGGGCGGTGGTTGAAGACGGGTGATATTGCTTATCGCAACAAGGATGGAATTCTTTGGATTGTGGACCGCAAGAAGGAATTGATCAAGTAAGAAACCCGCAGGGAAGAAGGCCTGCAGTGGTCCGAGATTATCTCTCGGGCTATGCACGCCCTTGTGCCTTTTGCGTCCGAGCCATTTGCTGACCATTCCGCTCTTCTGCTATAGGGTCAAGGGACTGCAGGTTGCGCCGGCGGAGTTGGAGGGACTATTGCTTGATCATCCCGAGGTCGACGATGTGGCTGTTGTCGGCGTGACGATCAACGGAGACGAGGCCCCGCGAGCGTACGCAGTTGTCAAGGAAGGGTCGAAGGCGACGCCTAAGGAGATCGCGGAGTGGATGGCCGAGAGAGTCTCGAGGCATAAGCGGCTGACAGGTGGTGTGGTGTTGGTCAAGGAGATTGTGAGTACTTGGCGAGATGACTGTAGATGCGTGGGATGCTGACTCTGATTGTGAACAGCCCAAGAATCCATCTGGAAAGTTGCTACGAAAGGAGCTTCGCGAACGTGCGGCGAAGGAGATAGGTGATGGATCGGGCCTGCAAAGCAAGCTTTAGAGAAAAGGACCTTGTCGGATACGTGGTTCAGATTTACCACGATGAAGGAAGCATACAGACTAGAGCAATTGAACCCTTTACTCGAGTGTAAGTCACGATTGGGATGCCTCATTTCCTCATTAGGTACTTGGACTACCTTCGATGCATCCTGCTGGGTATCAGAGTGGGTGCGCTGGTGCAATGCCGCTCAAAACAAATCCTTTTCTGGAGCCATTCGCAATGCCTCCTGTATCTCATGCGCCGTGTGCGCCTTGCTCGGCCAGTCAACCTTCCTTCTCTCATAGTTGCCGAATCTCAAAAACTTTCAGTTGAACACCTCTGGCAGACATTTTTCTCAACGCTCTTACGTGGTGTTCGTGGCGGCCGCATTGCGAGAGTTCTTCATGATTGTCTTGAGTAGCTTCTCAACGTTGTCCCAATCCGTGGTGTCAAGCTTGGTGGGCTCCACACTGAAGTGCTTGCAGATAGCCATCAGTGCCTGCCAGCTGCGGCGGTCGTGAACGAGACTGAGAGCAGCACCAGTGCGTCCGAAACGTCCGGTGCGGCCGATACGGTGGAGGTAGGTCTCGGCGTCGGGCTGTCCGTCGACAGTCTCGGGAATGTCGTAATTGATGACCATCGTGACGGTCTGCACATCGATACCGCGGGACAAGACGTTGGTGGTGATGAGCACCTTGGCTTCGCCGGAGCGGAAGCGAGCAAAGACCTTATCTCGGTTCTCGCCTTCCAGTGCTCCAGTCAGCGAGGCCACTTGGTGTCCCTCAGCCGTCATGCGGCGCTCAATTTCAGCGGCGGTGTTGCGACGCTTGACGAAGATGATTGATGATGCGATGGTCATGAGACCGTAGAACTTGACAAGGGCCTCGTACTTCTCCTCGTCATTCTTGCAGTCGAGGTACATCTGCTTGATGCCCTTGACGGTGAGCTTCTCAACTTCGAGGGTGATCTGATTGGCGTTGGGGGCGAAACCGTCGGCGAAGCCCTTCACGGCATCGGGGAAAGTGGCGGAGAACAGGACGATCTGAGTGGACTTGTTGAGCTGTTGCTTGATGCGCTTGCACTGATCGCCCATGCCTTGAACATCGAGCATGTTGTCGGCCTCGTCGAGGGTGAGGACTTTGACGTTGCGATTGTCGAGGAGACGACGCTTGAGGAGCTCCATGACGGTGCCTGGAGTACCAACGACGATCTGCCCGTCGACTTGTTGGTTGCGTGCATTGACGTTCGGGATGGCTTCGTAGACCTTGAGGCCACTGCCCTCCAGCATGGCACCCATAAGAGTAGCGACTGCAGCAATCTGCTTAGCCAATTCGCGGGTTGGAGCGAGCACGATGGCTTGTGGTTTGGTCGTTGAAAGATCCGCGCGCTGGAGCATGTTCAGGACGAATGCCGCAGTCTTGCCGGTACCTGACTGCGATTGGCCGATGAAGTTGTTGGAGGGTTCTTTCAGCAGCAATGGGAGAGCGCGCTCTTGAATCTTGGATGGCTGACGGAAGTTCATCAACTTGAGGCCGAGTAGGAGTTCGGCCTTGCTGTGGGATTGTCAGTATGTGTTGGTGACAATGGGGACTTGCTGTGGACCTACAGGTTCAACTCCTCGAAGGACTTGACCGAGTAGAGAGGGTTGTTTGGGTCTTCTTGCAGATCTGCCAGCTGCACGTTGACGTCGAACTCTGGCTCATCGAGGCCCTCTGAACCCAGCATCCACGTAGTAGCACCATCCTTTTGCGCAGTGTCCAAGCTCTTGTCATCTCCCGCAGGCTTGTCCGCAGGCTTGTCCGCAGCTGCTTCGTTGGGTGGTGTGCTGGACTCGTCCGCCCAGTCGAATTTGCCCGGAGTGAAGCTGGCGGCGTTTGCATTTGTGCCGTTCGTGCTGGACTTCTCGGTTGGTTCGGCGGAGATGGAAAGATTTGAGAGCTCCGGCTCGGTGGAGGTTGGCTTGTCATCCGACATGTCGGCGTCGTGTGGGGGGAGAATCTGCGCGGTCGCTTGTATCGGGTGACTTTCAATTTGAGCGAATGTCCTTGATGTGATGCGCAAACCACTCCAAATGAATGCGTGGAGGTGACAGTGGTCTGGGAATGGCAGATGGAGATAGCGACGTGGTTGTTGTTGAAGGTTGAAAGTCGAAAGATGGATGCTTTCGGATCGTGACTTTTTGACCCCTCCATCCATTGAACCTCGAGTGACGGAACGGCGCGGCCTCTCCCGCCGAGCCTCACTCCCCACCAAAGCCCAAGCCTGGATGCGTGGCAGTGAAGTGGGTCCTACCATCGTTGTGGTCACGGCGTCCCTGTCCTTCCTGGAGAACATACGAACATCACATAGCTGGTCATGTGGTGGCACTGAGAATTCTCGTTCGCGACAGTCGTTTGTCGTTTCTTTACATATCATGGCCGACTTGGAAGTGAATCCCCAACTCGGGATCGAGCTGAAAGATGGGTTCAAACCAGTCAATGCGTGGGTGGGAGGTGGCATCGCATGGCTGGATGACATGCAACAATTCTACCGCGAACGGAGCGCTATCGAGAAGGAATACAGCCAGAAGCTGAGTGCTTTGGCCAAAAAGTACTTCGAGAAGAAGGCCAAGAAGAGCAGCAGTCTCAGTGTTGGCGACACGCCTACCGTCACACCCGGTTCACTCGAGAGCGCCTCTATGACTACATGGACCGTACAACTCACGACGCTGGAAAATAGAGCTGCCGAGCACGATCGCTTTTCGAACCAATTGGTCTCTTCCCTGGCAGAACCTCTGAAACACCTGGGCTTGAAATACGAGGACTTGCGAAAACAGCATGCCGAGTATGCCAGCAAATTGGAGAAAGAGAGAGACAACAACTATGCGGACTTGAAAAAAGCGAAGAGCAAGTACGACAGCGTCTGTCAAGAAGTGGAGAACCGAAGGAAGAAGACGGAGAGCAGCTTCGACCATGGCAAGGCAAAGGCACAAACTGCGTTTCAGCAACAGCAGGGCGAGATGCGGAACGCAAAGAACCTGTACTTGATCGCGATAAACGTGACCAACAAGCAAAAGGAGCGATATTACCATGAATACGTTCCAGAGCTGATCGATGTAAGCTACCAATTCGCAGGTCGTTCGAGTTGTAACGCAGGTACTGACTATGCAAGTCCCTACAAGCTCTGGCAGAAACCAAGACCGCTACGTTGAACAACCTGTGGTCTACGGCGGCTTCGCTGGAGACACAAGTATTGACTCGATCAACGCAGCTATTGGAGCACTTATCGTCGGAAATACCGCGCAACAATCCTGTCCTCGACAGCATGATGTTCGTTCGTCACAATGCATCTCCGTGGCAGGATCCACCAGACTTCGCGTTCGAACCCTCACCGGTCTGGCTTGACCACGATGTAATGGCCTCCGACCCTATGAGCAAGACCTTCCTCATGAACATATTGGTCAAATCCAGGGCACAAATGGTCGACTTTAAGCGCGAAAGCGACATGAAGCGGCGAGAGGTCGATGGGGCGAAGAGAGTACGGCAAGCGATTCGGGAGGGTAAGGATAAGCGGGACGAAGTCGAAGTGGTGCGGTCTCAATTCGTGCACCAGAGCGCTCTCCACGAAGCGGAGAGAAAGAGGATCTCAGCAGAGGTGGAGGTCAGCACTATCTTGGCAGGAGTGGGAGACGTGTCCGTGGGAGCTCGTAACCACACTTTCAAAAACCAAACCTACAAGATCCCAACCAGTTGCGACTTGTGTGGTGACCGATTGTGGGGACTGAATGCAAAGGGCATGAACTGCGAAGAGTGCGGTTTCACCTGCCACACGAAATGCGAGCTCAAAGTCCCAGCGGACTGCCCGGGCGAGCTCAATAAAGAACAAAAGAAGTCCGTCAAAGCTCAACGACAAGCTGCTGCGCAGGCTCAAGCTTCCGCACCGCCTGTTGCACAAAATGGCCACTCCCATGGTAATGCTGCGCCAGGCTTACAACGGAGCGACACCATGGGCTCCATGAATACACTCAGCTCAGGCTACGCCGCGAGCGCCAACCGTAGCGTCTCAGGCATGACCGTCAAGTCTTCCATCGACGAAGCTGGCTCACCACCAGCAGCAACAGCGCCGCCTCCCATTAATCGACCGCGCGTCATGGCTCCTCCGCCCTCTCAATACCTCCCCAGTCCCAATGGTGCGGCAGAAGAACAACGCGGCAAAATGCTCTACACCTATCAGGCCGATGGCGACGGCGAGATCACCGTCAACGAAGGCCAAGCTTTCGTGCTCGTCGAACCGGATGATGGATCAGGATGGATAAAAGTCCGGCCTACCTCTTTTGGCGCCGTTTCCGGTCTGGTGCCGAGTAGCTACGCGGAACTCAGTGCGCCTGCGCCGCCTTCCAAATCGCCTGTCGACGACCGTCCGACGTCCGTGGCGGCATCCGCGTCGACAGTCAGTTTGGCGGGATCAGATACTCCGAGTACGACTGGCAAGAAGAAGCAAGGACCTGCTGTGGCGCCGAGGAGAGGTGCGAAGAAGGTCAAACATGTGGTGGCGCTGTATACGTATGCGAGGGGAGGGGAGGGCGAGACGGATATGGAGGAGGGAGAGAAGATGGTCCTTGTTGCGGGCGACCAGGGCGATGGATGGGTGGAGGTTGAGAGCAGAGCCGGGAAGGGAGTTGTGCCGGCAAGTTGGGTCAAGGATGTGTAGCTTGGAGTGGGATCATGCTTTGATTATGCGGTTTGGTTTGGGTCGACGATTGGTTATTGGCTAGGCATGTTGGCATGTCTGTGTGTGGCTTGTCAAGACAGTTTGTGCATAGCGGCAGTTTTAGATGTGAAAGCGTGCTAGGTTCATTGTCATGAAGATACAAAATCAAACCAACAACAGTTGTCGGCACGTTACTACTGGATCAACAACGCGATTTAAACCTCCCGCATATCGAGGAAGTGCGTGCGTCTGCTGTACAACCACAAGTACGAAGTAGAATAAGTATAGACTTTTGGTATGTAGCACAACTCCACTCACATCTGAGACACGCGCAGGACATTGACAGCACATCCCCGGTGGAGCACATAGTTGCATGCAATATTGCAATTGTATTGGAGGTACTCATCCAGCCATTTTGAATCCCACAGTCCAGTCGATCCTCTCCGCTGCGGGATGCAACATCTATACGACCAGGGCAAACAAGGCATTGCGATCTTGTGATACAGCTCCTTGTTCATATCGTGTCTATCATCGCCAATCTCACATTCATCCCGGCGGCGGCGGCGGACCACTGGTCCTGACTCCCTGAGTCCCGGTCGGGCGAGTGCGAGATCCAGTGAACCATCTGCATGTCATTGCACGAAATAAGCGCCGTGATGATGTTGGTGGCATGCGCACCCTGCGGCTAGAGACTCAGGGCGCGCAGGGCTCTAGAAGCCGACGATCAACCTTGACCGGCGGTACGCTGGCGGCGAGAATTCTGAAACGGTGAACCCGTCGGTCCCCAGGGTGGAGATCTTTTAATCAACGAGGATGATGATGCCCTGGTTGCCGCGTGTCTCTCACGCGATGATTGAGGTGATGGGGTTCGCTGCAAGCACATATCAAAGCACATTACGTCCCGTTTAAGAGCATGAATCCAACGTGATGATTGGCTGCGTGCAGTGACGCTCCACAGGCGAAGCGAGGATCGCGGCGATGGATAGAGATTCCAGTTGGCAATGATTGGATCAGGGACGGATGCACTAAGGCGGACTGACTCCCCTGTTCGTGCAGCTGCAAAAAGTCGGAGGGTGGGAAGTGGAAAGTGAAGGGGAGACGGACGCACGAGAAGGGTCCGTTCTGCGGGTGGTCTGTGCGTCGCTTTGACGGCTTGTCTCGCTGCTCTTGCTTGCTTGCCTTGCTTGCCTGGCCTGGAAACCATCATCCCGGCCGGACTGTCGTTTTTTGTCCATCTCTCCAACCTCACCGCCATCCATCCTTCCTTCTCCGCTTCGACATCCAGTCCTTTGCTGCTCGTCGTCTGTCCGTTGCACTTCACTTTGCATCCATTTCGTCGCATTCCACCACCACCCCTCCGCACCGCCGCCGCCGCCGCCTTTGTTTTGGGACCGACGCTCGACCGCGCCCCTGATCCGATTCCTCTGCCTCCTTCGATCTACCCGCCGCCGACTACGACCGCAAAGTTCTCTCACGTCTCGCCAGACATCGCGTGTCGAGCACGCCTGCTTGCGGAGTTGCAATACCGGAAAAAAGACCTGTGCTGCGCTTGTGTCTTGTCACGCCACGACTCTTTCACGACCACATACCATAATACTCTGCAACTCGTTCCATCAGCGCGACATCACTCCACACATTACACCGACGACGGCGATCTGCTATCATACACTCGGCAAAGGACAATTCATCCATCGGGAGCCAATTTGCGGCACGAGTAGAACTCATTGTTGCGGCGACTGGCTTCTCCGACGTTCAAAGACGCCTACTATTCTGTAATCTTGTAATTTTCACGACCGTCCTTTGTTCGACCGGCTTAATCTAGCAGCCTTCGACGAAAGACACCGATACGGACTACACCCGCATTATCTGCTTCTCCTGAGACTCCTGCCAGTCTCATCAGCTGCGATTCTTGCTGCATCACTTTTTGCTTATTCTGCCGACGCATTTCACGAGATCAGCACTTCACGCATTTCAGGATCCAACGGCCTGAACATCATGAGCATTGGCACTGGCGGTCTTGCTCAAATGACTTACAACAACAATACCAACACTACCGGCAACGGCTTCTCCTCCAACGCCATCGGCCTTCCGGGTTCTGGCTTTGCTGGACGCGGTCCACGCCTCAACCCTAAGAGACTGAGTGTGGCCCTTCCACCCAAGGTCGCTCCAATCAACGAGAACTCTGTCGATAATTCGACTCCTCGCACGAGCCGCTCTCACCTGCTTGCAGGTCTGCGCACCCAGCCGAAGACTCCAGTAGTCCCGGCTTCCGCTCCTTACCATCAGTCCCAGCACTCCGCCTCCGACATCTCCTCTTCCCAGTGGGCAGATCAGACCTATGGAGGCAACAACCGTGGCCAAGGCGTTCCTCACAGTGCCACTAGCGCTGGTTTCGACTTGTCCAGTCAGTACGCCATGAACGCGGCACGTCAGATGTATGCCCTTCCTGAACAGGTCCTCGCGCCTCCCTCCGTCTACGAGCAGGAAGAGATGGATCCCAGTGTACTACAGCAGATGCAGATGCACAGCATGTTTCTCGCCCAGCGCCAGCAACAACTGCAGCAACAGCTCGCCAACATTACCGCTGCCACCCAGACTATGGGTCTGAATGGCAACGGTAACGGCAACAACCAGCGCGCCTCTTACCATCAGCATCAGGGTTCGATGAGGTCCCAGAACTTCTACCCTCAGCAGCAGCAGACGCAGGCGCCGATCGAGGTCCCTGGTCAGCCTGGAGTTTATCTTGTCTACAACCCTGCCATTCAAGGATACTCCTACGCTTTCGATCAGAACATCCAGCAAGCTCAACAGAACTTCTCCCCGGTCCAGCAGACGCAGCACCAGCAGCAGATGCTGAACGCCTTTGCACCAGCTCGTTATGGATCTCCCAACGGCGCATCACCAGCTACTGAGCGTTCCACCCCAATCAACGGTCGCTCTTTCACGCCACCAAAGAACGCTGGCACTCCACCGACTACGCTCGAGCACGTTGAGCCTTTGCCTCCACCATCTGCGACTGCGTTCCGCCGCGGCCACAAAAAGGCGTCTTCGCTTGCCATTAACCCGCACTCAAACGTCAGCGATGGACCCAAGACTTCTTCCAACGCCGTCTTCGGCTCTCAACGTTCCGTCTTTCCACCGACTCCGATGACAGGTACCTTTGGTCCTGGAGCAGCTCGTGCTGGAGAGCATCCCATTCGTCAGCCACGAGGCCCGCCACCGCTTGAAGAGCTCACCGCTGCTCCCACAAGTCAGATCGAAGGCAGTAAGAACTTTGCGACACGCCAACGCCGTCGTGCTCTCGACAGTTTGATGAAGGCCGGTGGCGCTCGCCGCGGTGCATCCTGCTCGTCTGGTGGTAGTCCCACCAGCGAGCGCGATGACGCCGCGTCTTTCGGTAGCAACGGCGGCCGCAAGATGAGCCCGATCGGATCGGAGATGAAGGAGAAGCGTGGCAGCCAGGGTTCTGCGGATGGTTACTTTGCTTTGAACTCGGCGTCTAGCAGCGAGAATGATGACTGGAAGCAACCACCGACTCCGGCGACGCCTTCTGCGCGTAGTGATGGAGACCGCAAGAAGATGATGTTGGGTGTGCTCAATGCTGCGGAGAAAAGGAAGACCTATGTCTTGTAGATTGGCGGAATGGGAGGACGGTTGATGCATCATTACTCTCTGGTTGGAAACGATTGGGGATGACAAGAACTGGATCTTGCTCGGCGAGAGATGCACTGGAAAGGCAACGAATGGGAAGAATTACAAATGGGTGGAATCAAAATGAAATCGAGGACGACTCCACGGCATTCCGCTGCGCGGCGTGTGAGGCTGGGGTTCGATGTCTTATTCTGTGCATATTTACAATTGCTTGAACCACAACACTACCTTACTGGAGAAAAGGGATGAAAGGAGCGCGCTATTGGAAGGAATCGGAGACATTTGGAGCTTGACAGCAGACTGAGAAGGATGCACTTTACGGCCGATTATGAAGACTACTATTACACACCTTCGTTTATTTGCCTCGGTCTCTTCTTCGCGCTTTTCCTTCTTCACTTGATCACCGTGTCAACCTCAATAAACCTGCTACGGATGCGAACGGAAGCCTTCGGTTGAGATCTTGGCTGCGACTGGACAGAGGTGAGCACTTCACCTCACCTCCGTCTTTCCCCTGGCGTTGCGTGTTCCTCGCTGGTCGAGACTCTCGCTGAAAGGAGCACCTGCCGTGCCTCTCTCGTCGACTTCAAACGTCCGTTTGATGTATTCATTGCGGCGAGCCCGACGACAAGCTGTTCGCTCGCTTGCTCGCTAGAAGGAAAGAAGACCTCACGTCCTGCGTCCGTGATCAACGTCCGTTATTGCTCAGGCTGATCGATCGAATAATCCACTCCTGTCTGCACCGCAAGATTACACTGCCCGATGGATGCCGCCGCTTCAAGACTGTGGTGTGGGTGTCCACCTATACGGGATTCATGTGTCTTGAAGATGAGGAAGTCGTGGATATCCATTCCAACACCTTCCGGGCGAGCTCTATGGGGCGAATGAGAGGGACCACGGGAGGATATTCGAGGCCGTATGGTTGAAGAGAAGGAGAAGTAGAAGAGAGGTGACTTTACCGGACGATCGAAGTCGACTGACACCCCTGATTTGTAAATTTACATTGAAGTCATCTGGAGCTGCGATGTCAGTGTGGCTTGGAGCATCGCTTCAATTCAGCTCCGCCATTGATGCACCGCGCGGATGCGTGAAGAGTGCTTGCAAAGGACACACCCAGAAGACTCTCTCCCGAAGGACTGCACTTGATGCATAGTGGCCGGCGACGTCAGAACACGAATCGTGAACAGCCATTGTACCACCTCTCCTCGCGATGACCAACCGTGTATGCGTCTCCGGTCTCCATTGGTTCCAAGTCCGTGTTGTATGTTCAGCGTCTGCAATGCACCAAGTCTGGCATTTCGCGCCAACTGTCCGGTGCCTTTTCGGTCCGATGAAGTTGCGTTGGCAATGCTGGCTTGGTCGATTCAAGTGAGGGGACAAGTGAAGGAAGTCATCCGAAGCGGCGAACGAGCAAAGCAAGAGTGTGTGAGCAAGCCTCCAGGTAAAGATCCGGCGGCGGCGACGAGTGCGAACCTGACGCAGATCTGTCACGGCGGCGCGCAAGTCTGAACGCGAGAAGCAGCTCAACGCTCGACTTCGATGCTGTCGTCGTCAATGCGAGGTCTGACCAAGCCCACCACAATGGAGAACTTCTTCGCAAAATGCAAAGGCTGCAGTGCCGAAGAATCCCTGAGCCAGATCAACAGAGAGAGAGAAAACAAGTTACGCGTGCTAGTGAACAGGACTAGGGATTTACTCTTTTCGCCGACTCTGCCACATTGGCCGTCGGAAACCTTCCATCCTCAGACCTCCGCATCCTCCCATTTTCCTCCACCGCACAGAGGAGCACGATGTCATCCGCCGCCGACGTCTCTCACGCACTCTGCCTGTGCTTTAACTCCACCGTGCCTAACTTCGTGAGAATCTTCAAATTGCCGCCTCCCTCGGCCGTCTTCCATCGCACAAGCAATGGAAAGAATAAATCTGCTCGCAGCGCTAAATAATGCCATGGGCAAAGAAAACAGAACAAGGCGTCTTCCTTGCGCCCCGCAAAACGCCTCATTCCGGTTCGGTGTACATAAACCTCCCTCCTTCGACCTCCGTTCCTGCTCGTCCGATCCCATTGGAGCGACTTTGTGTATTCGTGTATTTGCGTGGATGTTGGGTGAGAGAAACAGTTCGCGCCGGCGACTTCTTCATCGACGGATATTCCGTCCTGAGCACAGCTCGTTCTCGTCCTGTGCGTGCTCGGATCCGCGGCCTCCTCAATTGTGATTCTTCGACCACCATCAAAGATCGCCGCACGAGTCACGGCTGATTATATCAATCCGCACATGCGCAGGTTCTCCTGAATGATGATGTCGTTCACTGCTGCCATAACGAATCGTATTTGCATCGTGTCGGTCGCGCATGTAAAGTGGGTGTAGATCTGCTTCGTGGGGTGTTGATTGAGTCTGAAGAGTCATTAGCGTCTTTGATTGCAGCACTTGATGGTGGGACAACTTACGATACGAATCGGTTCAAGATGTAGTCGCAGGCTGCGCCATAATCCTGCCCGCCTTCGTAATCTGGGAAGTAATTCTTCATTGGAGACACGGGTAGCTTCTCCTTGAATCGATCGATCTTGTTCAGGAAAAGAATGATGCTGGTCTTGGTGAACCACCGGCTGTTGCAGATGGAGTCGAACAGCGTCAGTGCTTCCTGCATCCGGTTGACAGTCTCATCCTCGAACAAGAGTTGATCGTATTCGGAAATGGCGACCAGGAATAGAATCGTTGTGACATTTTCAAAGCAGTGTATCCACTTCTTCCGCTCGGATCTTTGGCCACCAACATCGAACATGCGATATGTCAAATCTCCGATGATGAATGTCGTTTCCGTGATTCCAGTCGTCTTGACACGAGAGCGCAGGACGTCGGCGTCGGAGGGAATGTATGTGGGCGAGGCAATGGTGTCGATCGAGTCAAAGTAGTACTTTGCGCTGTCGTTGAGTTGGTATTCCCGACTTCGCTGGAAAGCAGCCTGTACGCCAGCGTCTGACCACAGTGTCTTGATGGCTTGGCCGACCTCGGGTGGTAGGACGTCGCCTTCGATTTGCGCTGGTTGCATAAAGATGGTCTGGACGTGATATTCGGCTCGCTGATCATCCAATGGCAATTCTAAACTCTCCATGGCCTCTAGTATGACGCGCATGGATTGCACAGTATTGGAGAAGATGATCTCGCGGAAGCTCTCTCGCTCGTCCCGCGAGTATCCACCCTCGTGGATGAGCTTCATCTGTTTGAGTATTGTTGACTTGCCGGATTCTCCAGCACCCAATAGCAGCATCTTGATCTCATTTCGTAGGTTCATCTTGTCCCTCTTCAGCTGATTCTCAATCTCTTCATTGCGCTGCTTGCCCTCCTTGGACTCTGAACTCTGACCGCAACCCATCTTGATGTGTGGTCACGCAACGATGCGCGCGGTAGACGGCGGACTTCGCGTTTGATGTGTTCTGCGGACGAGGTGGGATGTCTTCAGACGCAGAAAAGACGGTACCGGCGTGTGATGTGGCGTAGGCGGAGTAAGCGAAAGGGCCTAATGTATTCACGTCAGCAATGATGTTTTCCACATGCGCGACGTCTGCCCGTAGCTCGCATGAAGCTCGTGGCTCAGTGACATCGCCTGGCATTGGCAGGTGCTAGTTTTCCGGCGTTCGCAATGTTCGATGCGGCTGCCGCTCCAGAGTGTGAACCATTGCGACAGACGGTCGGAGAAATGGACCGACGACAACAGCGATGGCAGCATGGCATGACCGCATCCCTCAAGGATCCAGTATTGCGAGACTCACCTAGTTAGTCCACGACGCGGTGTGAATGGTCCGGTGGTGCACGGCTGCAGTTCGTTGGAGTTTTCAGGTGGAGGATGCGGCGGTCCGGAGCTCCTGTCCGAGGTCGTTGAGGCGACCGGTGAGCGGGACAAGCGGCGAGGGATGCGACGTGGGAACGACAGCGAGTCGAAGGAGCGGCGAGGCACGGTGCAGTGCCGCTGGGCGTGAATGGCGACGCGGATGGTCTAGAGGCGGAGGTGCGAAAGGTGAGGTTGGAGGAGCGAGGCAAGGAGAAGTCCGGATTGGTGTCGCGCACAGTAACTTCGGTAGCTGGACTGGTGGAGAAGGAGAAGATCGGCGTAACCGTCCGCTATTGTGCTGTGGCCAATGGATGACGAGGCTAGATTCTAGCGGGCTGGGGTTGGAAAGTGATGTTTGACCGGCTTTTTTCTGTTTCTTCGATGCAATCGATCAGTCACTGGGAGAGAAAGAGCGGATGAACCGACGTACCAACGACTCGCCGGATGGCTGGGCGGGAAGAGACAGGCAGGAAACAGGACGAGTGAAAAGGAGGAAGGGACGTGGTGCGAGGCGAGTTGTGTGGAGGAAGCGGAGCGTTGTGCGATGAGGGACGGGATGCGATGGAATGGGATGGGATGGGATGGGATGGGATGGGATGGGAGGGGGGCTGGCCGGTTCGGTAGAGGGACAAGCAGGCAAGGTTGTTTCCTCCTCGTCCAGCATTCGTGGTATTCGCGCGAAATGTCTGGCTACTCGAATAGATATAACGTTAGATGCTCCAAACGACGGGACAGCACCGAGCAATCGTCGGAGGCGCGGTACGGTAGTCGGGCATGTCTGTCTTTACCGCGAGTTGATACTCTCACTCTCACTCTCACTCTCACACTTCCACTGTCTCGTCGTCCGACTCTACGCCAATACTACGGTATGCACCGACAACGGAGAAGAGGAACTACTCTACCAGGGCTGCTCACCGACGGAATCTGCCAATCCTCGTCTCATCATCACAGGAGCTCCTGATTGAGCTGCGGGTGCGACAAGACCGCTCACACCAACCCTGGCCTGGTGCTGCTTCCCGACCGCCCCATCCCAGCCTTGCAATGATTTGATGCCACTTTGGCTCCAACTGAGCAATTGCACCACCATCATCACTGCCGCCCTCGCCGCCGCCAACCTCGTCGATCCTCTACGCCGGATCCGACGCCACCGGCGCAGAGGCGCATACGCTGTAGTCGTCCACGTATATCTGAGGGATTACCACGTACGTTGAGACGTTTGGGGACGTTCCCTCTTCCTACCGGACGTTCTCCCGACGGTACCATCCGAATCCTCGCCAAAAATACGTGCCGGGAACAGAGATCGACAAACCAAATTCACCGATTTCGCACATATACGCAGTACATCTACTACAATCACAGACTGAGACTCAAAGACGCCAGCCTCGTCCAGTCGCTCGGGACGTCTCATTGCGGTGACACGCAGCTGGTCCTACGCTCGCTTGGCTTCGTGTGTGTCGCCATCATCGACCTCCAGTCAAAACATGATCGTGAGAGCTGGTCTTGTCGGGTAGATTTGTGACGTTTCCGATCGGCTTTCCAAAAATAGAGGAAATGCCGTCGATGGTCGGGTTCGTCCGTGTCGACTTTATGAGAATGCATGGTGACCATCAGGGAGGTAGTTCATGCTCGTCAACGTCGGAGAATCGGGCAAAGAAACGTGTCAATCGAGAAGCTGCTGTGGTCGATCGTTGTTCTCGTCCCAAACTCTCACACCACACTACAGTATTGAATCGACCATCAAACGTCCAGTCAGCGCGTGTCAAGCAAAACCCAAATAGTGATGATCTTCACGCAGGGTCAACCGACTTTATCAAGGATACCTTACTTGGTCTTCCTGCCTTTGACGCAGCCTGGAGGTGCTCAACTTCCTGGGGCAACCTTGCCATCTCCCAAAAAGACAATATTGTGCGACCGACCGACCAGTCGGCGGGAAACAGTGGTCCTCAATGACCTCACGCGCATATCGACCGCATCCGTGCGACTGCCGAGCAACAGGGATATTCCAAGTGCAGTCCCGATCGTTAGGTTCGGACATGTGATGGACGCTCACGATGTGCGAAGTTGATTGGGGAGAGGGGAATTGGTTTGCGTCGAAGAAGTTTGAATTGGGCGTTCTGACGTTATAGAATAAAGATGACAGCCTCGGGCTGCGGACTTTCCTCTTCCTCCCTTTGCCTTTTTCCCTTTCCTCGTTTCACCCTAATGACAGTTCTGATAAAAGATGAGAAATGTACAAGAAAGAACGAGACTGGGGTATCGACAAGCAAGACCTCTCTTGGTAAATGATGAGGCCACCAAAACGATGAAAACGAGCAGGTTGTTGTTTTCCACATCCCAATCGTGGCCGAGGCTTGGAATGAGGATGGTGCGATGCGATTGAAATGAAGCGCTCAAGTGCAGCAGATTGGACGATTTCCAAGAAGATCCGGGAAACACTCGTCGAGCGAGCTAGATGAGATGGCGAATTTGTAGAGCGAATGTGGTCGTAGACGGCGTGAGGGTTGGTTCTTTGGTTGACTCTACGCCATCATCGGGTTGATGAGTCGAGTCGTTCGTCGCTCAGCCATCAACTGACGGCGATCAGACTGTCCATATGGACCCAATGCTGTACCAGTCGTTGGCGGTCCTTGCTGTCCTTGCTGTCGATGCTGCGACCGCATGGCATACAATGCGTGCCGTTCGCAATATACCCTTGACTGGATCTCGAAGTAGTCGTCAACCAGTACCTGACGACAGTCACTACACGTGAAGCATCTCGGATGATATTTGTGATCAGTCGTGCCGTAGCGAGTCGAGCTCGTGGTTTCGAGGTACTGGCCTTCGATACCACGATTACAGCCGTGGCAGAGAGAGCCGTTCTGTTCGTGGTAGTGGTGTTCGCAGTAAGGCTCGTTGTTGATGACGTAGAAGTCGGCGGTGACGAAAGGTTCTCGACAAGAGCGGCATACGAAGCACGCTTTGTGCCAGCGGCCCGTGAGACGGCCGTCGGCGGCCTTGACCGATTTGCCTTCGATCATTTGGCCGCAGCCGCGACAGTTCGGCTTCCTTGTCCTTGGACGAGATGGCTGTTGGCCTGTCATGTGAGTTGGTGCGGGTGATGGATTTCGCGAAATGGAATTGCCGAAGGTGCCGAACTCTGGACTGGGGCTGAGGGCAGGCGACGGCTCGCCGGTGCTGTTTGGGGATGATAGCGTCAGATGCGGAGGTAATGGAGCTTTGGTTGTCGCCAAGGGCTGGAAGCGCTCGTATGTTGATGGAGGCAGGAAGCTTGGATCCATTGGAGACTCCACAGAAGTGTCCGAAGGTCCTGCGGTGCCTGGAGGCGAAGCTCTCGGTGGTAATTCTTTCGCAGGCACGTCCCTCGGGGGAGAGTTCTTCGGAGATCTCGGCCTCGCAGGCATTTCCGCTCGCAGACCTGGCTTGATGGGGTTGCGAATCCTTAGCCCGCTGACATGCATGTTTTCATCGTCGGCAAATTCGGGCAGATCGAAGTTGTGTGGCGAGAACGCGCCCATACTGCTCGCCGCGGAGCTTGGGGGGCTTGCAACACTGCTTCCGCTGTGTTGCGTAGATGTAGCTGATGATCCAGACTCCGAGGGAGTGTGAGATTTGTAAGTTCTGGTCTCCTGCGTCGCTTTGGGCACTGGCGGAGGTTCTTCGAAGCTGAAATCCGTCTGCTCGTCCATCTGACTGGCGTCTCTCGGTGATGAAAGCTCGATTCGGGGCATGCAAGACTCCGGAAGCACATTGACCGCCAGCGATTCTTTCCGTTTGGGAAATTTCAGCGGTGCCTCGCTTCGTATCGCAGGCAACGTCCCAATTGGACTTTGCTCGTTTGCAGACTCGTCGTAAAGCTCTTCTGGGACGTCCTCGAGGAAGTCTTGCTCCACTGCTTCAGCCACAGGCGCATCGAAGGACAATGGTTCCGTACTCATTTGGTCCAGGACTTCGGGTGAAAGCGCATCTTCCGACGCCCTGGCTGGTCGAGGCGGGGGTGTTTTCTTCTCATTGGAAGATGGTCTTTCCAGAGGTTGTGTGCTCTCTGGTGTATCATCTGACGGTTGCTCCGGAGTAGGCAGTCGTTTCTCGGTCTCGGTCCCGCTTGCTTTTGAACTGCCTGATCCCTGCCGGCGAACTGCATCAAACGGCCCACTTCTCAGCGAGTTCAGCTTCTGCAACACATTCTCTCCTCCATGGAAACCTGGGCTTCTTGGTTGTAAGTCGTACGGTGATGGGTCCAAAGTTTGACATTGGTCCAGGCGTGACGCCGACCGAGACGGTGCTCGATCTCCTCCAACTGGTGTGATGCGCCCGCTGCTGGGAGAGGATCGTCCAGTCGGTGTGGTAGCAGAAGTGGGGAAGGGAGGGAATGCGCAATCAAGATTTGATGAGTACGGCGGGCTCGGTGGTCGACTATCGTACTGGTTGGGCACAGGTGTGGTTGCGCTCCGGCCAAGGACAGGCCTGTCGCCTGCTCTGCTCTCCAAGCGAGCACTCATGGGTGTTGAGATCATAGGAGCATTGATCCCACCCAACCTATTCGCGGCTTCCGAATTGATATTCAAAGGTGGTAGTCGAGCTTGTTTCCTCGAACTTGTGGTCCAAGTCGGTGGGGTGATTTCAGTATGTGGCATAGGCGGATGAACGATGGTGGGCGCTCGACCGCTTATGCTCAGCTTTCTCAGCTTCAAGTTGCTCATGCTGAACGTCCTGCTTTTCGTCCGAGTGGGAAGAGGTTGTGAGGGCGCATCCGAACTGCAAATGTGATCGCCCATGGCCGCTATTGCGATTTCCGTACCGCAGCCTGAGCATGTAATGGACGGTAAAATACTGACCGGTCGGTCGCCATTCGATCCAACAGCTAGAGCCATGATTGCGAGAAACCTTTGTCCTGTCGTGTGTCCGTCTGTTGTATCCCACTATCGCATTGCTCCTCGAAGGTCCTCCAGCTTCCACCCAAAGCTCGCCTCCCACGCGTTTCGAATATCCCACTTTTGGACTTTCTCTTCCAGCTGACAATCACGGAGTGTGTCGAATGAAACTTCTGAGAGCTTCTCCGTATATCCAGTCCAATTCGAGCAGAGGATTGCAAGACTTCAGATGATGTTGATGTAGGACAAACACTCAGTCCAAATTGCA
The DNA here is from genome assembly GCA_026122155.1 of Zymoseptoria crescenta. Classification (NCBI taxonomy): domain Eukaryota; kingdom Fungi; phylum Ascomycota; class Dothideomycetes; order Mycosphaerellales; family Mycosphaerellaceae; genus Zymoseptoria; species Zymoseptoria crescenta. Next base: position 4,691 of record JALRMM010000101.1, on the reverse strand, counting down.
GATCAAAGCAAAGCGACGTAGGATAGGCAAGATTCACATGAGAACAGGAGCAAGCCAGCGAAACGCTAAACGAAGGTTGGGGGAACGGGAGATCAAAGCGCGTAGGATACGAGTGGCTAAGGCGCGACCCAGAGCAGGCTAAGGAGGGGAGAAGTGATGATGTGCCTCAGGGTTGTAGCGGACCCGACCAGAGGCGTCGGTGAATGGTCTTCCTAGGGCCACGGCCGTTGGTCAGAATCGTGTTCCGCCGCGCTTGTCGAAATTAATGAAGCTTGGGTGAGGTCGCAACTTGCAAGGGGTCGCGTGCGGCGGGGGTTTTCTTGGACGACCGACATTTCTCATGCACATTGCTGAGGTCGTCGTAGGCGTCGTCCATTCCTCGTGTGGCCAGTTGTCTTGCAGCTTCACATTCATCAACACACCCGGCATCCCCTGTGTCGGTCGTGGGCCCGTGGCGGAAGGTCTCGCATGTCATGCCACAGGTACTTGCCGACTTGAGCCTACTGGACGATTGCGAGTCCCTGTGAGTGAGAACGACCCACCGCGGGCAAGAACACTCCACCGCCGTCTCATCAGCACGAGCCGCTTCATCAGGCTTGTCATTCCGATGTTCATTCGCTCGTGGGCGGAGGCGGAGATTTTCGAAGTTCCTCATCACGGCACGACAGGGCTGGGGTCCGTACGTGGTCCGACCGTTGTGACCAACCCGCAATCCGTCCAATCACTTCTCGATACCCCTACTTACTCCACCTCACTCAATTGGATAAGCGACCATTTCCTCATTGAGAAGTCGCGCGGCCACGCGCAAGACAAATCATGCGCATCACTATGCGCCGCGAGTATTGTTTATGCAATAAACAAACGCGAAAGAGCTGACTCGAGTACAGCCCTACAGAACGATCGAAATGGCACCAAATGAACATCGCCACTGCTTCTGCATTTGCATCTGGAGTTAGCGGCCTGAAAATTGGATTGGGGATGAAGTTGTCATCTACCTTCGAGCGACGTGTCGGTACCTGGACATGCTTTATCGGATGACAACATTTCATCTTCATCACATTACAAGATGGGGTGATCGGGCAGCCTGTCGGCATCGTGTCGACCTAATTCAGTACCCTGCACGACATTGTACCTGTACAAAGAGTCAAGAACTAATAATCAGAGCGCGCGGGTCTCGACGCTCGAAGCCCAAGAAGTCTGAACCCACCATGAACGCTGTCTGTGCTCTGTCGGAACTCTGGAAAGACCCTCTGGGGCCTCTGGTTGTCCGCACTTCTCCAGTGACGTTGTTCGGTCAGGCACGCCATGCTCTCTGCGTGAGCACGGTGCTCCTCCTGCTCAGCATTGCATGCACGATGCCACGATCCAGTATCCAAACTCTGTCACGATTCGAGCTGGCAACATGATGGTCGTCACATCATCACTGATCAGCTGATCGCGGCGTGAGGCACAGGCATGGCGGTACGTACATGCCTCTCGCGGCCAGACGAGTCTCTCAACTACTTGCGCGAATTTGGATTGCCGACTGGAGCTTAGAAGTGGTGCTCACGCTATGCACGGATCACGTAATGCAACGTTCTCGAATTCTCAGAACGTTAACAACCATGACATTTACCAAACTTCTACGAATTAATGTGCAACAACTATAGCTCCAATTAACGAGGCGTTAGACGAGCTAATAGAGAACAATAGAAAGAACATTTAGTAAATTGCGGATAAATATATAGTGCACCGGACAACGTTGTAGCGCCGCTCTAAAAAGCTAACTAATTTAGCGAGGATACGCGATAAGAATAACTTAATTCTTTCACACTAACAAGAACGTACCCTAGTGCGATATATCGACACCCTTATACGTAGAGGTATTCTACCGATACCTACTATACTTAGATCCTTTGTCTACGATATTATAAAGGTCTATCTAAGCCGCTACTAGGTCCTACAATTTGTACGTCGACATAAGGATTAGATCGATTTACGATACCTTAATCCACTAGATAAGAGTAGGAAGAAGGCAGACTCTATAAGGTAATATAAGGCATACTACGACCTATTAAAGAGTAAGATTAAGTAGTATAACATAGAGCTATATAACACGTATAATATAGACGAGAAGGGCTTTATAATTAGGGTCCTTTAGAAGACACGGAAAGTCTTCTTAAAGTAGGAACACACCTTAGGTCGGCTTATTAGTAATATCCAAGATAGTAGTCGTAAATAGATAACCTTAGTAGTATTAATCTATACTAATAGCACCTTACTGCCGCCGGCATTAATATACAAGGCTGTAACTAGTAACATCTAATCCTTATAGCTATAGGACTTCGACGTAGACGAGCACTATGTATTCTTTATATCCTTACTAAACGGCTAGACCGACAACAACCTTAGGCTCTACTAGCTTACGAAGGTATTCGAGCTATTTACGAGGTACAAGGCTAGCAATAGAGGGCATAGGTTGCTAGTAATTAATAGCTATAGCTTATACGTAAACATAGCGTTCCTTTAGCATTACCTTAACTATCGGATATTCGTAGTAGTTTATCTACCTTATTTAACATACTGCTTACAGCCTCTTAATGTTAGTCTCTTTAGTGCACTAGCTAGCTACTACTCCTTAGAGCTGTTACGGTTTATATATTACTCTAAAGGGCTCTTAGCGGTTATAAAGCGTAACTTCTTCCGGTTGTTTTAGCTAGCCTATAAGAAGGCATTTACACTAGCTAACATAGCCTCTAGCTTCTATAAGATAGGCCTATATCTACTAGATCTATCGCTTATACTATCGAAGTTTAAGGAGCCTTTAAAGGCTAATAAGGGCACTAATACGAGTAACGAGAGCAGCTCTAGTTTATCTAGACTATGTATAGCCGATATAGAGACTTCCGTTATCTCTACGAGCAATTAGCGACATATTAGGGCCCTTCTAAAGGACGTTGTTTAAGAGGCAGTTAAGGGCTTAAATAAGACGGAGTTTTAGAAGCTAAGCAATACTGTTCTTAACCTCCAAACCGAGAATTACCTCCTTAGGAGCGAGAATAATAGCCTCCGGCAATGCTTTAAGCATAAGAAGTAGAAGCGATAACGTAGTAAGCTATTGCTATCGATTCCTTATAACTAAGCTGCTTAGTTCTATTTACTAGCTAAACTATAAGCTAGTAAGGCATTGCTCGCTTAGAAGGAGGCTAAGAAGGTCGCTAAGAAGCAGCGTAAGGAAGACAATACTATTACGAAGAAGGTAGAACAATAATTAAGAGCTAAACAGCGGATATAAGCTATAGTAGACCGATAGCATAAGGCGGCTTAAAGGGCTAGATAGAAGGCTGCATAGAGGGAGACTAAACAGGCTAATTTATAGCTAAATACTAACCTCTAAGCCTCTACTTGTAAAGTAAGCCGTTATAAGAAGTATAAAGATATCGTAGTATATAGAACGCTAGCTAGTAATCCTACTAGTAATAAAACTAATTCTTGCTATTATTAAGTTGCATATACGTGCCTCCTAATATACGACTATACGTTACGTAAGCGGCATTCGCCGCTACGCTCGGCGTCGTATTATCTACGTATTATTAACGACCTTACCTAAGGTCTAGAGCTAGGCTATGCCTTCGCCTTCCCTAATAATTACCTCCCTCCTCCGAAGGAGACGTCTCGGCTCCTACGACCGTCTTACGTTCGGCCTACCGAGCGTAGGCCTAGTCTTTATCCGGGGCTGCTTCCTTTGTTAACTTCTTAATATAGCGTTTATATCGTAACGCGCGCTTTATTTATAGATGTTAATCGTTGCTTACGGCTCTACTACTAGTAGCTATGTTTTAGCGGGTCCTTTATAGTTAAGGGCAACCGCTTATAGGTAGGTATTATTAATGTTTTCGCTGCGAAGTTTTCCTCTACTCTTCTTTAACTTTATTAACGCTCCTCTCCCGCGAACAGCACGTTAAACTCTAACGATACTTAAGACTCCTATAAGCGTAACGCACGCCTCTACTATCTCTTATTAAGAAGTAAGCTTCTAGCTTACGAGCCGCTTATTATATACATATACATCGCAAGCACCTAGTAAGCGACTCGTAATGCCTCTACGAGTTTAGCGTACTACGGCTATTATACTAACTCTTCCTCTACGCTCTAAGTAGAATGCTTAGGGCCTAGCGGTAGCGTACTACGAGCGCTACTTACTATACGCGTACGATAGTAGGTTACTACGCTTCTTACTTACTAGGCTTCTACTAATCGCCTATCTAGTTAACGAGCATTACTATAATAGGGTTATAACTATCGGTAGTAAGGTTAAGTACTAGCGCTATAAGAAGAAGTAAGTCTAGCGCGTCGATAGCTCCTCTCCTACTAGGCTAACGCGTCTCGTAGTAACTACGCGTACGAGACGCTAACCTATCCGGACCTTATTAAGTAGGCGAAGCGCCTACTTAAGCTACGCGAGGAGTAGGGTTACTATAAGGTAGGCTCCCGCGCGGAGTAGCTTATTAATATACGCCTAGCCTCCGTAGCGCGCGATATTAAGGCTACCCTTAAGGTTAAGTAGGCTAATAGCGGGAAGGCTATAGGCGAGTTCTCTACGCTTCGTAAGGGTAGAGTAGGCGGCTCGTAGGGCGATAGATAGATCGCTCGCGCTAGCCTACTTTAGGCTTAGAACGAGGCCGCCGTTAGGCGCGCTATATTCGAGCTAA